>JAUUTY010001011.1:0-112284 GCA_030979885.1 Lolium multiflorum | reverse complement strand
CTTTTACCTTACCTCCCCGACAACGGCGCCGAGAAAATAGCTTGATGTCTACATGTGCTTCTATTCTTGTAGACGGTGTTGGGCCTCAAGAGCGGAGGTTTGTAGAACAGCGACAAGTTTCCCTTAAGTGAATCACCCAAGGTTTTATCGAACTCAGGGAGGTAGGGTCAAAGATAGTCCTCTCAAGCAACCACGCAATTAAGATACAAGAAGTCTCTTGTGTCCCCAACACACCTAATACACTTGTAGGATGTATAGGTGCACTATTTCGACGAAGAGATAGTAAAACACAGTTGGTATAGATGGTGGTAATATTCCAGGAAGTAAAGATGCGGTAAAAACATTAAACAAGCGATGTTTGCGGTATTTGGAAACAAGACTAGGGATCATACTTTCACTAGTGGACACTCTCAACATTAGTCACATAATAAATAAATAACTTCTCCTCACTTGTGCTACATTCCCACACTCTCTTGTTGAATAACAAACATCATTCATTGTGTAGGGCTACAAGTGCTCCCTCAACCGGAGTTAACAAGCTCCACAACATTGAACATATTATAGTAACCTCTAGAGTGCATAATAGACCGTTGCAATTTAGTCCGAGTACTAACTAGCATACACACTGTCAACAATAACTATGAAAGGAGAATAGATCGCATCAATACTATCATAGTAATAGTTAACTTCATAATCTACAAGAAATCACAATAACCTACGCCAAGTACCACATGATGCACACCCCACAGTCACCTTTACATCATGAAGGAGAATAGACTTCTTTAATAACATCACTAGAGTAGCACATAGATTTATAGTGATACAAAGCTCATCATATGGATCTCAATCATGTAAGGCAGCTCATGAGATCATTGTATTGAGGTACATGAGAGAGAGATTAACCATATAGCTACGGTAGAGCCCTCCCTCGATGGAGAACTACTCCTCCTCATCATGGGAGACAACAACGGCGATGAAGATGGCGGTGGTGTGATGGAGATGACTCATTACGTCCGTGGCCATCGGAAACAGAAGACTGTCCCAATTGGAGTTCGCGATGGCGGGCGGCACCTGAGTCTTCTGGAGTTTCGTCAATTGGTATCGGGTTTTAGGTCGCGAGGACTTTATAGGCGAAGAGGCGGCGTCGGACGGCCTCAAGAGCCTCCCAATGGTACAAGAAAGCGGCAGAGGGCCAAAGCGCGGCCGTGGTGCAGGGCCCTGGGCCTCTCCATCTCCCCCTTCGGTGTTACGGAGTCAGTCTTGGTGAAATAAGATGTTTAGAAACTTTCGTTTCGTCAGTCCCGAGAATATTGCTAGGAACAGCCTTACGGAATAAGCAATGAGAAAATAGGAAGCTGGCATGACATCTTGTTAATAGGTTAGTTCGGAAGAATGCATGAAATCATTATAAAGTGTGAGCAAAACATGTAGTATTGTCATAAAACTAGCATGGAACATCAGAAGTATAGATACGTTGGAACGTATCTGTTTCTTGAACTTGGTGGTCTTATTGACCATCAGCACTTGGTGCTCTTTACGTATCTCAACCGCTGATTTCAGCATGGAGAAGAGTTCGGGTAACTCCTTATTCATATTATGCATATTGTAGTTCATCACGAAGTTCTTGTAACTTGGTGGCAGTGATTGGAGAACACGATGAATGCCCAGCTGGTTAGGGATCACAATCCCCAGGTCACTGAGCTTCCTGGCGTGTCCGGACATAGCGACCACGTGCTCACTAACGGAGCTGCCCTCTTCTATAATGCAGCCAAAGAACTACTTCGAGGCTTCATAGCTTTCCACGCGCATGAGTTTCAAAGATGCTTTGAGCTCACAGGATTCTGATCTCACAGAGGTCGTGGTGCTCAAAGCGCTTTTGAAGCTCTGCATTCCAGGCTGCATAGGATGGCACATGAACTTGAGAGTACACTTTGGCCGAGTCTCGAAAATATTCTTTTCTTCCTCGCATACTGCGGGTGGTGGGGGACCTAACGGTGCTTCGAGCACATATTATTACGATTCCGCCATTGAGAAGATCCTCATGACGGAACCAGTCGTGAGATTGCTACCATTGCTTTTAGCTTTTTCTTTCTCTAGGAGCTGATTAAAATTGATTGATGGGGACGCCGTATGTCTACAACATATATTTGCAATAGTTTAGACTAGGTTTATGAAAAATTGAGTTCAAATTTTAATTTAACAAAATTATAAACTAGGTGAACTCCCACTCAAAACAATATCCCCCGCATTGTCTTAGTGATCACACAAACCAAATCCACCACACCAAGCCCGATCATCACGAACAAGATGTAATTTCAGTGGCGAACACTCAAAGTGTTCATCATATCAATCATATGACTCATGCTCTACCTTTCGGTATCCCGTGTTCCGAGACCATGTCTGTACATGCTAGGCTCGTCAAAGCAACCTTAGTATCCGCGTGTGCAAATCTTTGTACCCGTTGTATGCACATGTAGAATCTATCACACCCGATCATCACGAGATGCTTCGAAACGACAAGTCTTAACAACGGTGCATACTAAGGATGAACACTTTATTATCTTGATATTTAGTGAGAGGGATCATCTTATAATGCTACCGTCATGATCTCAGCAATATAAGATGCATAAAAGGATTAACATCACATGCAATTCATATGTGATATGATATGGCCCTTTTGTCTTTGCGCCTTTGATCTTCATCTCCAAAGCACAGACATGATCTTGTTACCTGCCAAAACCCACCGGCGGGCAATGGTTAAGCAACACGAAGAGCCGGGAGGCTCCCAAGGCCGCTTAGTGGACCCTGGCACCTCGCGTCGTCCGCAAGTCTTCCAGCCACGTCACGGCGGTTGGAGGCGTGCCACGACCTAGACCCATTCGGGGAAGGTGTGAGGTACTTCGTGCTGCATGGTAGACCGTAAACATTAAATAGGCCTATCGGCTCTCGGGTTGCCCTGTGGATCGGCTCAGAGCCGATCGCCCCAGGTTCATGTTGGATTTACGATGGCATGGGGATCACAGCAGTCAAAACAAGCTAAACCAATCTCGACAGTTTAGGGTTTTCACCGCATATTCTTCGGAACGTCCTACGCGTAGTCGGGCCCAGCAGATACGGAAGATGATGAAAACTACCCTACAGGGGCTAAAAACCAACATTACGTTAATTCCCGGAACATCCCCCCAAGGCAGTCAAGCAACACCTAACGCACTATCGGATCGTCCGACCCTATCGTAGGCCTAACTATGCAGGTATTAAACTAATCCTTGCGAAGAACGAGGAGCAACCATAACAGATCGGGATCCACTAAGTAACGGAGCAAGCAAGATGCCGCCCTGCCCACCCGGATAGGTGTAAAGACAGCTTCAAATGTCGAGGGCAGCATTACCCGCAGCAGAGATATACACGAGAAAGCATCAATGCAAGCCCCTAAACACCTAATGATAAGTAGTGCTGCTCGCCATCAACAACGCTTGACACAGCGGCCTGAGTAAACAGATAAACGTATCTTTGCCTAGATGCGCGAGATGCGATCCCAAACCTTGTAATCTTACAGGAAGAAACCCTCGAAGGAAGAGGTGGCGATGCGGCTGATTTGTGTTTGTTGTGAACGTGATTGTCCTCCTTTAAGATAACCCTAGATACATATTTATATCCAGGACTTTTCCACAATTTAGACGATGTACCCTAACAGTGCACGAGTCAAACTCTATCTCTTAATCTAAGTTACAATGCGATCTACTATATTACATATACATAGGCAGTTAAGCCCAAACTCTTAGGCACAAGGCCGCTTCAAAGACGCCTCACGTGTAATCTTCAAAGCCCATCTTCACTTACGGCCCATCTCCTGATTTGGCCAAAGTCGGGTGATAACATTTTCATGATCAAATGGTTTGAGTATGCATAAACCATCTGTTTTCCTTCGAGGGGTCATGTCATGGCAGAGCAGAACCGTCGCAATATTTTCTCATCATGACGACTTGCCTTCCCAACTTCTCTGCTCGATTTGTCAGTTTTGGCACCACGTCCTCGGAAACTGCCACAATCTCTGCTATATCCCCTTTTGTTTAGCCACTTCTTGCGAGTTCCACATGCTTCATCCTCTTAGCATACGGGGCCCAATTCCCAGATGCAGCTAGTCCCTAGAGACTTGGGCCACCATTTGGAGAAGGCTTCTGAGCCTGTTCTGTCGGATGATGAGGGCGAATCTGAGGAGGTCCGGCCCATGCTGGAGGTCCCGCCAGCGCCAGCGACGGTGGTGGAGACGTGTCAGGACGAGAGTGGAGAGCTGGCTCGGGTCAAGAGTTTCTGTGCATCGATCCTAAAAACCCTAGCGCCACCCTTGTTGAGTGAGTTCGAGAGGACCACCGGGCTGAGGGCGGATGCTGAGCCTTTCACGCCGAAGAGGGTGACACGGAGATCGATGGCGGCTAAGGTGGGTACGCAGGGCAAGCTCGCCTCGGCGGCAGAGAGCACGCTTCTCAAGGCATTGGCGGTGGCGAAAGGGCGAGGACAATGAAGGTCCCGGCCCGGTGGTCACATCTGATGGCGAGCAGCAGCCACGGCCGGGGCTTGACAGCGATGGCGACGACGAGGCAGCTGACCGGCCCCTAGATGGGATAGAGCTAGGGTAGTAGATGGGGCAATGTATCCCCTAGCAGTTCCTTTTGGAAGCAATCGGCTCATACATGTAGAAATAGATTATCCAATGAAAGAAATTTCCCCAATTTGACTCTGTCGATTCCTTCCATATTGATTTAGCCGATTCTCCCTAACCAATGCTTAATAAGCCGATGTCGATGTTCAGCAGGCCGATGGCAATGCATCGGCTCTTATAACAAATTGCAAGACCAGATCAATCTAATCACCTCCTCGGATGGTAACTTGCAATCCTTGAAATTCAGAATCCAAACTCTCAATCGAACATGTCCAGCACACAGCCTTGAGACCCTTAGATTTTTGGACTTCAAAATCATCCGATCGTGATGTTTGTCTGACGGCAAAACTCCTGGATTAATGCTTCCCGGAAAGCTTCTTAGCCGTTCTTTGACAACCTTGATGTTGAAGAGTGATACTCTGTGTTGCTCACGGCTTCCCTTGTGATGTTGTTTCTTTACAGCAGCACACACTGGTCTAGAGCCTAAATGATGATGGCTCCCTCTTCAATCTCCCTCCCATCAACCACAGTGGTCTTCTTAAAGAGCTACCACCTTCCAACATGGTCACGATGCAGAGACAGCCGGTTTCAACACCATCGGCTCTTCGGAGCGAAGAATCTTCAGGGCCAGCTGCCCCCCGAGCCTCAGTCAAGGCGAGAACGGAAGTGGACCAGCCAAATGGGCCATCACTGGCTTCCAAGTTGTAATGCAGAGCCAGCCGATTCCAACAAAATCGGCTCCGCAGAACAAAAAACCTTAAGGGCGAGCTGCCCCCCGAGCCACTCCAGCTCTTCATCAAAACAGGGCAGGAAAGCTTACGCCCAAGGAGCCAATGCACTAGGTCGGTTTTGGAAGGATCATCAGCTCCCTTAAATTAAGAAGCACCAAATGTAGTGGCTCTCGAACTCCTCCTAGCTCCATTCTTGCGTCTTGCTGCTCAGATTAGCTCATCATCTCGGGCAGACTGATGCAGCTTCTGGTGAGGATGTTTGATGAAGTCGTCACCTTGGTCAACCTGAACTGCATGTTTGTGCTGCTCCCGTTGTTGATCAGGGTCGCGACCCGATATTGCCAACACATGACCCGCTTGTGGGTTCGCTAACGGAGCCACCAACAATTCTGCTGAGGAGAGCCGCCGGTATGTTTGCCCTTCAGTACTCGATGGCTTGCTCCATTAAACCTGTATGCCAGGTCGTATCCCTTGAGTCGATGGCCGTGCATCGGCATTTCAATTCTTAAGTCGATGTCTACGCATCGGATGTGCAAAAATTTTGGATTTTCAATTTTCATATGGGCGATTTATTTGTCACGCCGGCCCCCATCCCTCCTGAGCTGCTCTGCTGGTATTGGCATCCACTCCAAGCTTCGTATCCTCGTGTCTCATCCATCCATGTCCCCGAGCCGAGTCTGTCAAGTAATTGATGGTATCGGCTCTTCGGGCATCTGTTGGATCAATCAATGCTGAACGCATGTCGAGGATAATTTCGGCCGATTACGGGAATCGGCCTCCTTTTTCATTTGCAATGCTTGGCGATGGTTTGCAACTTCTTGGATTTCCACTATAGCCTACGTGGCATGCTGGAGATAAGATCCTTTGCTTTTCATTTTTTGAGGGCGGATCGCAGGGATCGGCCTTGCCACGTACGTCCATGGCCTTGGACGTTGCTACTCCGTCGGGATATGGACACCGGTGTCGGCCGGTGCCTGCACATCGGCATCGGCCGTCATGTGCATCGACTTTCGTCATTGGGCGCCATACTTTCTTTGGCGGGCGGCGCGCCTTCGTCTCCAATGTTTGCTGAATTTTGTGACGAGATCGGGCCGCACCCACTACTCAACGTATGCGGTGCGTGCCTGGCTCACCAGTTTATGGCCCTTGCACCTACGCTCTGAGAATGGCTGAGTCCATCAGGGCACCACCTCGGCCGGTGATACCTATCTTCTTCTCCATCTGACTCTCCCGAAGTCTTCTTCTTGGGGAACGACTCAGCTCGTTTGATACAGGGTGGGAGGGCTAGAGCAGCTCGGGCTCTTGAAACCTCGTTTGTCCTCCTCCTTTGCTGTTTGCATTTGGGCAATTGCCGATTGTTGGCAATCGGCTCATTCTGAGTCCCAGCAATGTTTGAAAGAAAGGACAGTTCCAGTTCTTATCCATGTTGTCTTGCTCCTTGACCTCCCTCTAAGCCTTGGCGCTCGTGCCGTCGTTGTTTCTGTCGTCGGACGATACCGCGACGATATCTTTCATCGTCTTCGTCGTGGCGCCCGACGTCAGTCGTCTTGCTGCTCATATTTGTTCGAGAGATGCAAGGAGAGTGGCGTTGATACGATATACTTCTCACACTCCCTCTCGGTTAGGTATCGTCTATCATCATCCTGAGGCTGGTCGCGATGGGTGACCTCCTCTTTATCTTTACTTACGAAATTGTTTATCTCTGATTCATCTTTTATATGGCTGACTCTGACCCCTGCCATATTGACATCGAAAAGAGAACCCTGGCTCCCTTATGAGTGGCTTAGGTCCACCATGTTGACGATGGAAGCGGGCCATGTCTGTCATGGCAAGTATCCAGAAAAAGTTAATCGGCACAGTTCTATCGCCATACGAATTTGTGCGCATAATACTTTGCGATCGTTGAGTGGCGTGCGTGAACGTATGATGCTATTTGCAGCATGGCCTTTTGTTCATCTCTCTTGTCTTAGTAGGGATCTTGTAGCCTCCAGGGTAGCTTCAATTGTTTCTACTCGATGCTTGAATCCGAAAATCTGCTCGGCTTTGCTCACATCAAAGTCAAACCCTCTTGGAGGCCCTGGTGGATTCACCCCATTTGCGGGACACGAATGCTGGTCGGAGTCCATTCGACTACTGCGACTTCCTGATCTTCCGGAGAATCTTCATCCTCATCAGCATTGACCAGGCTTATCGCGCGCTTGAACTTGTCTTGGTACAGTTACGGATAGCATTCATATAAGGTCAGCCTCTGGACCATGTGCGCCCGGTAGTGTACTCCTTGGGCGTCGGATCCTTGAATGGCTGTTGCAAGGCCTGCCTGACAGCTATTGCTTCTTTCTGAGATAAATGAACCGAATAACATCGGTTCTTGACGGTTCAGCAGTGAATGTATTCGGACACTATCTCTCCCGCCTTTCAGACTGTGCTAGTTCGGCAATGCCGGCTTTCATAACTTAGAATGATGTGCGTGTGGCTTGTTCCTCTAGCTGCTTCCATGATCTTGAATTTGGCTGCAGCAGGTGTACCATCAAAAAGCTGGACCGGTGAGATTGCGAAAGAACCTCACCGTGGCTGATCCGATCTTTGAAACCATGCCCAAGCTGGGCCAAATATCGGCTCACATGCTCGATTGAGCTGGAACCATCTGACCCAATGTGGTCAGGGAGCCGATACTTAGGTGGTAATGGGATCAGGTCAAACTCATTGGGGTACGGCTTGGAAATGGCGATTATCTTCTTCTTCGGCGGGATGCAGCTGGTCTCTCAGAGCCCCTGCGATCGATCCGCGTGGAAGCGTGTAGTGACTTTCATGAATTGGTGCATTGGCATACTTGGCTATGCACATTTCTCAGCGTCGCTCCCAAACTCCCAGCTGTGTGCGTCCTCCTCTTGGAACAATTGCTCACACTCCGGCAATCCCTCTGCGAACTGGATCACACGTCCGATTGTTGCGGTCAGGCACAAACGTACACACGTATCCGTGCGGGATCTCCTTGAGCGCTCATATAAGAACCGATAGTCGCACGGGTCACCTCCAACCTTGTGAACAGTATCTTGGTGAACCTTATTGTGGAGCTGTCATCAGTGCGGCAATGGTGGACTGGTGTGGGTGCACCTCTCCTGTGAGTCCCTAGAGCAGGTCCTGAAGGGAGTGCGATGCTTCATGACCTCTTGCCACATGGAGCGCAACGCGCTCAAGTATTCACCAGGCTCTCGGAATGCCGATGCAGCGAATGAGCCACCACGTAGTTGATTTCTGTCGCAGGGCTCCGTACGTTCCTGCGGGAGAGACAGATCCAACCCTTCGAGGACGCCTTGTGGGTGTGAATCCTTTAAACCCGATGCCGTGCGACGGGTTTTCTCAAAGAGGCCAGATGAGTTCAGCATGCGATGGCCTTCAGCTCATCGTACTTCTTCTGGTGTTCATGTAGAGATCCTCGTATGTGATCTATTCCTCCGCCATCTCGGATGTCGGTGTTGACGTGGATGTTGCGGAAGATGTCCCACTGATGTGCAGTGTTACACCAAAACCCCACGGCGGGCAATGGTTAAACAACACGAAGAGCCGGGAGGCTCCCAAGGCCGCTGGAGAGTGGACACGCTCGCGCGATCCCATAGTCTTCCGGCACGTCCGGCGGTTGCTAGGCGTGCCACACGACCTAGACCCGATCGGGAAGGTGTTGGGTGCTTCGATTGTTCTGCATGGTAGACACGTAAACATTAAATACGATCCCTATCGGCTCTCGGGTTGCCTGTGGATCGGCTCAAAAGCCGATCGCCATGGTTCATCTTGGATTTGCAATGGCATGGGGATCTGATACAAAACAAAGCTAACCAATCTACGACAGTTTAGAGTTTTCACGCATATTGGAACGTCCTACGCGTAGTCGGGCCTAGCGGATACGGAAGATGATGAAAACTACCCCTACAAGAGGCCTAAAAACCAACATTACATTAATTCCGGGACATCCCTTGTAGGAACGGTAAACAACACCTAACGCCTACGGATCGTTCAGACCCATTCAAGGCCTAACTATACGGATATTAAACTAATCCTTGCGGAGCAAGGAGCAAATAACAGATCGGATCACTAAGTAACGAACAACAAGATGCTGCCCTTACCAGAGATAGGTGTAGAGGGCAGCTAAATGTCGAGGGGCGGCATTGCGCAGATATGCAGAGAAGCATCAATGCAAGCCCCTAAACACCTAATGATAAGTAGTGCTGCGCCATCAACAACGCTTCAGCACGAGCAGCACAAGGTAGGCAGAATAGCATTATCCTGCCTAGATCGCGAGATGCGATCTGGGCAGCATGATCACCGGAAGAAACCCTCGAAGGAAGGGGTGGCGTGCGCCTGATTTGTGTTTGTTGTGAACGTGATTGTCCTCCTTTTCCGATAACCCTAGATACATATTTATAGTCCAAGGGACTTTCTAATTTAGACGTGCACCTAACCGTGCACGGTCAAACTCTATCTCTTAATCTAAGTTACAATCGATCTACTATATTACAGATACATGGCGGTTTAGCCCAAACTCTTCAGCAAGGCCGCTTCAAAGGTGCTCCACGTGTAATCTTCAAAGCCCATCTTCACTTACGGCCCACCTCCTGATTTGGCCAAAATCGGGTGATAACAGATCCTCCATCATCAACGGGCATGATCTCCATCATCGTCGGCGTAGCACCAAGGTCAATGGCGTCGTCTTCATGATTGTCCTCCATGTAGCAACTATTACAACTACTTTGAAATACTACTCAACATGAAATTTAAAGACAACCATAAGGCTCCTGCCGGTTGCCACAATACAATAATGATCATCTCATACATATTCATCATCACATTATGGCCCTATCACATCACCAAACCTGCAAAAACAAGTTAGCGTCTCTAATTTGGTTTGCTTCACGTGGTTTAGGGTTTTGAGTAGATCCAATCTACCTACGAACATGAACCACAACGGTGATACTAGTGTTGTCAATAGAAAGAGTAAATTGGATTTTCACTATAGTGGGAGAGACAGACACCCGCAAAGCCACTTATGCAATACAAGTTGCATGTCGAGCGTGGAGCAAGTCTCATGAACGCGGTCATGTAAAGTTAGCACGACCGCTTCATCCTATAACAAGATGCAAAGTACAGAACTAAAGACAACAAAAACATTAACGCCCACAAAACAATTGTGTTCTACTCGTACAACCAATCTATGCATAGACACGGCTCGATGTGATGGGATTAGCATAGAAAAAAAAATTCCTACCGCAAGAACGAAAGCCAAGCCAAGATCTAATCTAGTAGACGGTAGCAACGAGGAGATGAAGAGACTAACCCTCGAAGATTCGCAAAGCAACGAGATTAGATCTCGGGGTGGATGTAGACGATCACTTGCCGCTTGCAAAAGCGCGTAGAAGTCTTGATCTTGACGGTGCCACAATCGGGCAGTACCTCGTGCTCAGTGCACGTTCGGTGTTGATGAGACGACGTCCTTCTCCCGTTCCGCGGGCAGCGGAAGTAGTAGATCCTCCTCGGAATCCGGCAGACGATGGCGTGGTGGCGGTGGTGGTGGAGAACTCGGCGAGGGCTTCGCATAAGCGTATGCGGGAGTTGCGGTGGAGGAGGAGGCGACTAGGGGAGGAGGACTAGGGTTTGGGCGCGGTTAAGGGGCGGCCAGCTTGTGGCCCAGGGTGGCCGGCCTCCTTGCCCCTCATTATATAGGTGGAAGCCCCAGAGTTGGATCCCAAGTCTTCGAATAAGACCAAAGAAAACCTACCTTTGGTGGGAAACCTACTCAAGATGGGAGTCCCACTTGGGTGGGATTCCCACCTTTCCTTGAGGGGAGGGTGGCCGGCCACCCTTGGTAGATCCACACTAGGACTCCTCCCTTAGGGTTTGGCCGGCGGGGTTGTGGAGTCCCTCGGGACTCCACCTTCCATAGTGCGTTTCTCTCGGACTTTTCTAGAACCTTCTGAACCTTCCATAAATGCACAGGATCATTTCCAAACTTGGAATATGACTTCCTACATATGATTCTTGTTCTCGGACCATTCCGGAACTCCTCGTGATGTCCTGGATCCCATCCGAGACTCGAACAAAACTTAGGCTCCTATCCATATTCCATATCTACTCAAATGACATCAAACCTTAAGTGTGTCACCCTACGGTTGTGAACTATGCGGACATGGTTGAGACTTCTCTCAGACCAATAACCAATAGCGGGATGCGGAGATCCATAATGGCTCCACATATTCAACGATGACTTAGTGATCGATTGAACCATTTACATACGATACGATTCCCTTTATCACGCGATATATTACTTGTCCAGGTTTGATCATCGGTATCACGATACCTTGTTCAGCCTCGTCTCCTGACAAGTACTCTTTACTCGTACCGTGGTATGTGGTCTCTTATGAATCATTCATATGCTTGCAAGCCATTTAGACGACATTCCATCGAGAGGGCCCAGTATATCTATCAGTCATCGGGATGGACAAATCCCTTTGATCCATATGCCTCAAGCTCATACTTTCCATACTAATCCCACCTTTATAACCACCCATTTACGCAGTGGCGTTTGATGTAATCAAGGTACCCTTACGACATCAGTGATTTACATGATCTCATGGTCGAAAGGACTTGGTAACTATGTATCGAAAGCTTATAGCAAATGAACTTAATGACGTGATCTTATGCTACGCTTATTTGGGTGTGTCCATTACATCATTCGCATAATGATATAACCTTGTCATTAATAACATCCAATGTTCATGATCACGAAAAATGATCATCTATTAATCAACAAGCTAGTTATACAAGAGGCTTACTAGGGACTCCTTGTTGTTTACATAACACACATGTATCAATGTTTCGGTTAATACAATTATAGCATGGTATATAAACATTTATCATAAACACAAAGATATATAATAACCAATTTATTATTGCCTCTTTGGCATATCTCCAACAATTCATGTATAGTGTAATTGTAGCATAGTGGTGACCCAAGACATATCTTTTGTAACAAAATATAATTTTTCGGCATAGAGTTTTGAACAAAAAAAATCAAAGAGATAATATTTATCTTGTGTGGGAGTGTGTCCTCCAAAGTGACATGTGTCTTGTCCCAACAACATTTATATGAAAGAAGGAAGGCATTGATTGCATGTGGTATGTTCTATATTTTGTAAGACTCCACTAAAGTTGGCCGCAACATTGTTTTCTAGGATCAAACCGTATGCAAGTCCCCCATCAATAGTCATACAAATATCATACTCAAACTTTCACCACTACTTATATGATAAGATTATGTTCAAATGTCAAAGGTTTGTAACCCTTATGTCACTTATTTGTGTTTCCTTTACAATCACTTCCATCTGGTATTTACCTTGCGCGCTTCCATATTATCAAAACAATATCTATTTTTGCTCATTCGTGTTTCTTTTTCGTGGAAAGGTTTGTTAGATGTATCCAAAGAAGTTAGTCAAAGTCGACTAGAGTCAATATATATTCAAGAATTGATTAGAAAGTATATCTCTAAATAGCATTTTTTATTTCAGTTGTTTAGGAACCATTCTACAAACCTTACTAGTAATCCTAAACATTTAGGCAGAAGTTATGCAACCTAACACATACAAAAAAAATATACCATTGAGATAAATTTTTCTTTCCCTTTTGGGGTTTACCATGTTACTTTGGAAAACACAAAAATTCAATCACATGACACATTTTGATTGAAAAAGTAGCACAATTGTCAAGAGAATCACATGCGATGCTTAAATGTCTTCTTTAAGACTTCTTTGTGGAGAATGCTTATTGTTATATGATAATATGGTAGTAAATAGAGAAATATTGAGAAGGATAACTTCAACACCAAAGAAAAACATAAGTTATTCCAATTGATTGAGTTTTCTTCCTTTCCTAAGCTTGACCAAAATACCGAATATAACTTATATCCCTATTGTTTACAATTTTTAAACTTGAGTATGAAAAAATCTCCATGACAACACGTTGTTTAAACTGAAGCATAATATAACATATATCATTTGGGTAGGCTATTTTCTGCCCATCTTGTTTTGGACAAGAATATCACATGATTTAGTTGGATCATCAAAGTCGTACAATTACCAACCAAGCTATCTTTTGTGAGCGGATAACCTTGAAGATAATAGAATTTTGAAAAAATACATCCACAAGAAAAGTTATATCCTGATAAGACAGTTTTCTTTCCAAATGCACCAGTCATTTGGTGCAGAATGTCTAAGTGCAAAATAATTTCATATATTTCATGCTATAAATATTTGTTTTGATAACACCGCACTAAGTTTGGTATCATTGTTATTGTCGAATGGAATATCCACATTTCATACTCAAACATGCCACTTCATGCTCCAACTTGCACCACTTGTATAATAAGCTCATCCTTAGGTATTAAAGGTTTGTTACCCCTATACCATTGTTTTTCTTTGACATGCATATTATTTTTAGTTTTGCAAATGTGGTATTTCTTTTTCTTGCTTCCATCTCATCAATAGAATAACCTTTGGTGCATGACTATCTTCTTTAAGGCTATTTGCGGAGAAGGTTCCAAGGCATTGCTAAGATCATAGAGTAGACTCACTAAACATGCAAACTTTTATGAGCATAATTATTAACACAAAATAGAAACATATGTTATTCCAATTCTTTTTTTCCTTTCCTAAGATCCGCATATATTCCTTCATTGAAAGTTGTCCAAAAAATATATTTTCCCTCTAACCCAGATTAATTGACGCACCCATATATTATGTCCAATACTAAGATGAAGTGGTCAACAAACTCAATTTGGGACAAAGGGAGTAATACAATTGAGTTTGTTATTTTGTCCCGAGAATTGAGGCTGATTTGGTTCAAATTAAAATCACCCAAGTTAATTTAGAAACCCCACAAGCAAAAAATATAATCACAAGACCTTTCGCAAGATAATATAATTTGTCGGGACCAAGTTTTGATGAAAAAAATATTCAAAAGATAATATTTATCTTTAGTGGGAGTGTATCCTCCAAAGTGAGTCCTGGCTTGGTACACCAACATTTGTATGTAAGAAGGAAGGCGTAAATTCATGATGTAAGTTCTAGATTTGACAAGACTCCACTAAACTTGGTCCTATTGTGTTCTACAAAGAAATTTGTGCAAGTCCTCCATTAGTCATACCAATTTCATACTCAAACTTACACCACTACTTCCATAATAAGATTTTTTTCAAATGTCAAAGGTGATCCTCGTATCACCTATTTTTGTTTTCTTTACACTAATTTCCATCTTAATAGGTGGTATTTACCTTTTGTGCTCCCAAGTTATAAAACAAATATCTTATTATACTTATTTATGTTCCATAGTTCTGGTAAACCTTCATATATACTACCTCCATTACAAATCTTAAGGATTATATTATTTTTAGAAAGTCAAACTATATCAAGTTTGATCTAGTTTACCAAAATCATTAATATGCAAAATAAAAAATCAATATCATTAGGTAAATAATAAAATATATTCTCATATGATATCTACAAACTATATCATGTTTGGTCAAACTTTTTTTGGTTTGAATTTTTTTTTTTAAGTATAAGCGTTAAGCTTTGGAATGGAGGTAGTATATCCTAAGAGGTATGTAAAGTTGACTAGAGTCACTAGACATACAAACATTGATTAGGAGGTATAGCTCTAAATAGAAATTATTGTTTTTTTCAATTGTCCAAGCCTCGGCCTGGAAAATCTTACTAGTAATCTTAAACACTCAGGAACAAGTCGTTCAATCTACACATAAAAAACATATACCATTGAGATACCTTTTTATTTTTATTTTGGGGGTTTCCATGTTACTGTGGCAACAATAAAAACTCAATCCCACGACTCATATTGATTGAAAAAGTAACACAATTGTCAATAGAATCCCATATAATGCTTAGTTATCTTCTTTTAAAAAGATTGTGGAGAATCTTCATAGTTAAACGATAATATGGTAGACTAGAGTTACTACATAGAGAACTATTGAGAATGATATGTTTAACACCAATGAGAAATATATGTTATTCCAATTGTTTAAATTTTTACAGTTCCTAAGTTTGATCGTAATCCTGAATATAACTCATATTCCTATTTTTTGCAAGTTTTCACCTTGAGTCTACAAAATCTCCATTGCAACAAGTTATTTAAACTAAGGCATAATCAAACATATATCACAGGGCTAAGCTATTTTGTACCGATCTTGTTTTGGACAAGAAAAGCATATGATTCGGTTGGATCGTCAAAGTAGCACAACTATTAACCAAACAATCTTTTTTGTGAGAGGATAACCTTCGACATAATATAATTATGAAAAAAACATCGACAAATAAATTTATATGCCGATAAGGAAGCTTTCTTTCATGTTTCAAAAAGGATGTTTTCTTTCACTAGTGATTTGGGCTAGGATGTCTCGGCGCAAAAGGATTAGCTATATTTTGTGGTATAAATACTTGTTTTGATAATACCCCACTAAATCCGGTCTAGGTGTTCTTGTAGAATGAAATATCAACAATTTATACTCGAACATGCCACTCCATACTCCAACTTGCAACACTTGTATGATAAGCTTTGTTATCATTAGACCATTGTTTTTTATTTCATATGCATATTTTTTTCAGTTTTGAATGTGGTTTTTATTTTTATTGGTTCCATCTCATCAATATAATAACCTTTGTGCATGACTATCTCCTTTAACTCTATTTGTGGAGAAGATTTCTAGGCTTTTGTAATATCATAGAGTAGGCTCACTAAGCATTGAAACATTGATGAGCATAATTGTTAACACAAAAGAGAAACATATGTTATTCCAATTCTTTTTTCCTTTCCTAAGATCAACTTTTTTTTGCCTTATATTAATATAGGAGGAGCAAACAAGGGGATGGCAAGAGCCATAAAAATAAAAAAGATGAGGGGGGAGGGGGGAAGACACGTTCCCCCTCCCCCGAAACAGTACAACACGGTAAGCCCACGAGCTCTGCTAGACCTTTTGCGCCGGCAAGGATCCAGTCCTTGCCCTCCTTCCTGATTCTGCGCATGATCTCCGAGGGTAAGGAGGATTTATTGTTGAAAACACGCTCGTTTCGCTCCTTCCAAATCTCCTAGGCGATCAACACGATTGCAGTTCGAAGACCTTTGGTAGAGGAGGTGGGGGTTCTGGCGATGGCTTGCCAGTACTCCAGCACCTTAGGTCTCCCTGTGCCGAGACAGCGGATAAGGTCCGGGCAAGATAGCCACGAAGCCGCTGCGTTCCATATTCTCTTGGAGAAGCGGCACTCAAAAAGGAGGTGCCGGGCCGTTTCCAGGCAACATCTACAAAGCTGGCAAGTAGTAGGGTGCGGCCAGCCTCTTTTGGCAAGACGATCAGCGGTCCATAGGCGATTTTGGACGGCAAGCCAGGCGAAGAAACGACATTTCGGGGGAGCCCAAGTCTTCCAGACGATGTTGCCGAAAGGGCAGGGTAAAGCTGCCATGAACTGAGCCTTGTAGGCGGATTTGGCCGAATAGCATCCATTGAGAGTCAGCGTCCAGACGACGGAGTCATCAGTTCCAGGAGTTAGGTTGACGTTCGAGACAAGCTCCCAGAGGCGGATATATTGCTCCATATGGTCCACGGTGAAGGACTGAACCGCAATGTCAGCCACCCAAAGTTGCATAGAAAGTTGTCCAAAAAATAAATTATTTCCTCCAGCCCAACTTTTTTGACGCAACCCATATACTATGTCCAATACTGAGATGAAGTGGTCAACAACAATTAACTTGGGCCATAGGGAGTAATATAATTGAGTAGAGTTATTTTGTGCCCAGAATTGGGGTTGAATTGGTACCAAAATTTAACTCACCCAAGTGAATTTAGAAACCACACGGGTGAAAAAAATTGATCACAGGATTGCTATTTATTGTAATGGTAATATAGTGGTCAGCCAAGAAAATATAATTTGTTGGCACAAGCTTTTGATGAAAAATTCATAAGATAATATTTATCTTTAGTGGGAGTGTGTCCTCCAAAGTGAGTCCTGGCTTGGTCCAACAACAGTTCTATGTAAGATAAGAAGGAATGTGTCGATTGATGCGGGAAGTTCTAGATTTGACAAGACACTCCACTAAACTTGGCCGCATTGTGTTCTAGGAAGAAACATGTGGAAGTCCACCATTAGTCATACCAATTTCATACTCAAACTTTACATCACTACTTCCATAATAAGATTTTGTTCAAATGTCAAAGGTAATCCTCATGTCACCTACTTTTGTTTCTTTACAGTCATTTGCATCTTAATAGGTGGTATTTCAATTTTGTGATCCCATCTTTTCAAAACAATATCCTATTCTACTTATCTATGTTCCACATTTTTGTTAAACCTTAATAGATATATCCTGAAAAGTTAGTTGGAGTTGACTAGAGTCACTAGACATCCAATCATTGGTTAGGAGGTCTTGCTCTAAATAGAAAATATTTTTACTTCAATGGTGAAGCCTCGTCCTAGAACATCTTACTAGGTATCCTAAACACTCAGGCAGAAGTTGTCCAACCTAGCACATAGAAAATAGATAAACCGTTGAGATAAGATTTTCTTTCCATTTTGGGGTTTACTATGTTACTTTGGCAACAACAAATAAGCAATCGAACGACTCATTTTGATTGAAAAAATAGCACAATTGTCAAAAGATTCCCATGTGATGCTTAACTATCTTCTTTAAGACTTTTTGTGGATAATGTTCTAATTTAAATGGTAATACTGTAGACTAGAGAAGCGTCAAGGATAAGTCTAACACCAAGAGTAACATATGTTAGACCAATTGTATAAGATTTTTTTTCTTTCCTTAAGCCTTGAAAGCTTGATTATAGTCCTCAATACAGTGAAGTTGTCCAACCAAACAACCAAAACTATCTTAATATATCAGGAGTGGGTTAATTACTGTCAAAAGTTAATCTATTACACCAAGTTTCTTCAGAAAACACAGATGTGGAACATATTATCACATGATTCCGCTTTCTTACAAGAGTAGCATGAAGGTACGACAAACCATTTTTTCCCAAGAGGACATCCTTCATTCTGGTATTGGACAAGCAGTCAAATCTTCGCTTTGTGCACCATTCTCGTGACACCAATGAACAATGTTAAAGAGATGATTATATAATGTCTCTATGTCTCACTCCTTTGGAATTTTGAAAGTAGGGGCCAACTGTATTGTTTAGTCAAAGGTGGAAATTTGTTATCTATTTCCACCAAACCTAGGAAAATCCCCAACTCATACACATTCCAGGAGAAAAGCCTAGTTAATTTGTTGTAAGCTTTTTAGAAGTCAAGCTTTGAACCATACCTACATCTTACTTTATGGGTGCTTTAATATGGATGTGAGGATAGATATGTACAATTACGTTTCCTTTTACGAGATCCTTTTTTGCGAATGTTTTATGAGCTCTTTTAACTTCAGCAAGCAACATGATCTTCTATTACATTATAATTATAAATCTTTGGTAGTGAGAAGTTGTGAAAAACTAACTACGATCAAGGAACAACTAGTAACAACCAAACCGCTAAACATCTTAAATTATTTACAATTAATGTGTTCATGAAAGATGGTCTGAACAATTTCACTAGAATTTCCGTTGCTCACTAGCGTCTCCAATATGTTTAGTCAATAAGAACATTTATTATTTCTTTTACTTAGGAATTGCATATTCAGAAATACCTTACGAATATGTGAAAAATTGGAATGAAAAAATTCTGCTGTGTACTTTAAAAAATTTCAGTTGTACCTTTTAAAATGAAGAAAATACGTGGACCCTTCTGTTGACACATAAAAAACTACGTCTTTTCTTGGACGGGAGGGGTAGCAATATACTCTCATTTGAATGGTCCTTGCAGATTATTATTCTAAATGAAACTTGAATGAAAAATGAGCATATAATTTATGCGTGGATTCTCCTTAAAATTTAGATAAGTTAACTTTAAGCACTTTGCCCATACAATCTTGTATCTTCCATTCAAAACAGGTGTATGCTTTATGCAATGACTTTGTACACGGCTAGACTCCTTATAAACTAGAACATATTTTTCCATGCACAAATCATACGATGATGCAATCGGTATTGTTCTTAATATTTTCATAAAAAATAAAAATAGTAATACTATGATTTTCCAAAAATATTTAACTACATAGGAATCCATATATTATTGCATCCATATTCCTTGCGACTGGTGCGGGCGTGAGAGATTACCAAAATGGTTTTATTTGTGCACTAGAGGGGAGCAAATAAATGCAACTATTAGATAAACTAAGGCGGAAATAAAAAACTGAAATTGTAACTTAATTCATTGGCCCGTCAAAACAGATCGATTGGAAATTTGGAATGGGTTAGACAGTCAGATCGGAGCGATTCCTGATCAGCTGCTGAACGATGGTAATGTTAGCAGACTATTCTATGTCTCCTTGAAAATCACAAGTATTGAATCAATGAAAACTGAAAAGGAGAACCATGCTTTTCATTCTACTAGTGGGTGGTAAATTAGTGGCCACAATCATTTTTCAGTAAGAAAATGCGGTAACTTTGGACATTCTCCATGAAGGAGGATCTTAATTTCCTGATGACTAATAAAGCAACGCCTTCCTGCTTCCTTTGAAACAGGGGCATGGTTCCTGCCTTTGTTCCCCCAAGGTCATCTGAATGCCTAAATGATAGAGGAAGAAGTCATAATAAGGGAAGCGTGCAATTAGTGGAGCACTGATGCGCCATTAATTATTTCCATGGCCTCAAGTTCTATCCAAAGGACGCCAGAGCCCAGAGAGATCACCTCACGTCATAGCAGGGCCTACAAGTCAACCCGACCCAAGTATGATGCTCCACTCAAAAAATACAAATGAGATGCATGTGTTCCAAGCAAACGGTGTACTCCTATGTTTCAGTAATATATACAAGTATGTTCTTTATGAAGAAAATTAATATAAGATTTTCAAAAGAGAAGATCTAAGTGAAAGAAGTTTTTGGTCATTATGAAGGAGGTTCGAGCTCCAGCGATTTAGGGTAGCGCCGGGACAACTGGACAAGGAAGATAAATATGTGGATCTCATCAAATTTGTGCTAAAGACAAATGTATGTGTATAAATGTGAGCACTGAAAATTTAATCCTGGAAGCGCCCCACAACTCAACAAACAAATGGTATGCTTCAGAACCAATAACCTTTTTTTTAATGTTAGCAGGAGAGGTGCTAAATTCATTGATTAGACCACTAGGCATTGAACTCTAGATTTAACGGTCTATGTGACTAATTAATGAAGATTGTTCTTTCAGCATGAGAAGATGTCCCTCCGCTCAACGTTCACATTGTGCAAGTGCTACGATCCAAAAATAAAAAAACAAGGCCCCCTCGTGGGATACCGGAGCACGCCGCCCCCTCCAGTCCCTCTCCCCCTCCGCAGACGCCGTGAGCCGCCGGGCAAAGCCTGCGCGGTGCCGGCGGCGGTGGTTCTCCTTCACGCGCAGATCCTTGCCGGGGCGGCCCCCTTCCCCGCGGTGGAGAGGCTCGGTGGCGCTGGCTCCGGCCCTAGCCGGTGTTGCCTCGACCTTGACGGTCGTCTGCGTGGGCGTGTGCGGTGGTGGCGCCTCATGGCACGTGGCCGCCGGTGTCTGCCGGCGTGGGCATGGTGACAGCCGGATCTGGGCTTGTGTGCCAGATCTGGGCCTGGCAGGGACCCGACTGGGATCTATTGGATCTACGGGAGGCTTGGGGCGTGTTGCTTGTTTCATCTCCTTCGTCGCCATGCCTTTCTTCGCCGCCTGCATCCGTGCTTGATCTGGACTAGTGGGGCTCAGATCTGTATGTGCTCGTTGGAGCCCTGCCTCTGTGTGGTCTCTGGCTGTTTGTCCGTCGCTGTAGGCGACGGTCTGGCGTTGTTGTGGGCGACGTCCTTGCAGGCTCACTGCAGTAGGTCCCCGGGCTGGCGCGTGCTTGTCGGGGTAGGCAACATATTCCTTGCTGCAGCTTCTCTCACGGTTGTAGTTTTCCCTTCCGACTAGGTTGCGCTCGTGTAGGAGTTCATGCGCTAGTGGTGGTGCCGCCGCTGTGGTGCCACCGATCTAGAGTCGTGGTTGTCGTTTGGATTTGGGTCTGGCCGGGTCTGGCCAACTGAAAGTGCATAGATCCCTCATGTGTGGTTTTGGTAATTAATAGCAATCCCTATGGACTAACGGTTGCATTGAGTTATACTTGTAGGAGTTGTCCATATGCAATGCTTGGACCATATGGTTGCTTCAAGGTTGCAATAAGAAGAAATAAAGTGCAAGTTCAAGATGATCCAACTCGAAGAGATCATATCTTGAAGCTTGCCTTTCATATGGTGATCATGGATATGTGAAGATGAGCCAAACAAGAAGCTCCCCCATAGTGGAGTATGGGGGAGCAATTAGCAAAACTTCATCAAGCAAGCACAATCAAGAAAGAAGTTCCATCTTGTTGAGGTCAAGATCGTCATCACCGAGCTCAAGTGGAATGTGCAAGGTTAAGGTTTTATCTTTATAAGTTTCTTTCTTACCGGTCTCATGGTTTAGTTGGGAGACCGGGTTATAGGTTAGTTGCCACACTATCAAGGGGCTCTCGAGTGAGTAACTTGATCGTATCATTCGGAGAGAGTTCAAACCTTTGCATCCTTGCATAATATTTCTTGGTTGTTATTTGGATCTTATCCATCTGATGTTTTAGAGCTTATGCTTATTCTCACGACAATCTCTAGTTCATCAAAAATGGATTCCACATGAAATACTTGTTGCGTTTTCGATATTGGAGCTTTTTCTGGTTCTTCGTTTTGAGAGGTTTCATCTCTAAATGCATGGAAAAATATACCCCAATTATTCTTTATATTTTCACTCTTTGTGGGTTATCTCTTGTCATCCTCTTTCCAACTAAATTTGTTTCACCTAAATCCGAGTTTTCTAACTTAAGTTGTTGCATTTTCCTTATTGGAGGTGTTACTAGTTTGATCTTAATGATAGGTTAAACTTTCCCCTTTTGATCTTATTATCCATGGATGGACTATGATGGTTCTCTGCATGATCTTGTATATCTCTTTCTTGTGATTTCAACGAGCCCAAGTTCATCGAAATCGGACTTCGTATGTGCAAATGGCGACGTTTTTGGTGTGAGGTGCGCTGCCGGCCGGAGTGGTCAGGCCACGGGCCAGACTGAGTCTGGCCGAATTACTACGAGCACGAAAATTATGCCCGGAATGGTCCGGGCTTGGCCGGACGAGTCCGGCCGGCTAGAGTGGTCCGGCCAAGTCCGGAAGGTCCGGCTGGGGGGTTGTGCATTTTCAACGGTTAGATTCCATTTTGGAGGCCATATATAACCCCTTCTTCCCCATTGGGTTGGTTGGTTCTCCTACTCTCTCTCTACTCCATTGTTGACCTTGAGAAGCCTCCTCTCCCTCTATTCCATCCATGATTCTTGCTCATATTTGAGGAAAAGATAGATGAGATCTAGATCTACATCTTGACCAAACAAATTCCTCTCTTTGTGAGGGAAATCCACTAGATCTAGATCTTGGAGAAGTTTGGTGGTCCTCCTCCTATTTGGTCTTCTTCTCTTATCCCCCCAATAGCTTTTGTAGCTTTGTTGGAATTTGAGAGAGAAGGACTTGAGCATCTTTGTGGTGTTCTTGCCATTTCATTTGGTGCATCGGTTTGACTTCTCCGCGGTGATACGTGGAGGTGAAAGTTCGTGAGATATACACTCCGGGAGCTTGTTCTCGGAGCTTGTTCCTCTTGGGTCTTTAGACCCTAGACGGCTTAGTGGTCTTTGTGGTGTTCTTGGGGCCTCCAATTAAGTTGTGGAGATTGCCTCAAGCTTTGTGCTTGGTTTGTTCTTTCTGGTGTTCTTGGGGCCTCAATTAAGTTGTGAAGATTCTTCAAGGGCAAGACCTTTGTGGCGATTTATTGGGAGCCTCCAATTAAGTTGTGGAGATAGCCCAAAGCTTTGTGCGGGTTCGAAGGTTCCATAGTGGATCGAGATCTTCCCCTTTGGTGGGAAGGGTCGAGGAGAATACGTGGACCTTCGTGTCGTTTGGAGTGACTTGTCCTCCACACCGCTCCAACGGAGAGTAGCACTCGCAAGAGTGTGAACTTCAGGATACATCGTCGTCTCCGTGTCACCTCTATTCCTATATCCGAGCTATTTACTTATGCACTTTATTTTGTGATAGCCTCCGTGCTTGAAGTTATATATCTTGCTATCACATAGTTGTTTGTCTTACTTAGCATAAGTTGTTGGTGCACATAGGTGAACCATAGTTATATAGGTTTTGTGCTTGACAAATTAAACGCTAGTTTTATTTCGCATTTGTTAACCCATATTTGTAAAAGTTTTAAACCCCCTATTCACCCCCCTCTAGGCGGCATCCGTGTCCTTTCACCAACCAGCTCTTGGTTCAACCTGCGGTGAATCTAGTTGGGGCTAGATCATAATGTGTCTTCGGTTGGGGGTGCGGTAATGATTTCTGCCATGTTCGCTATGCGTCCTCGCGATGGTGACCGGATTTTAGATCAGGTTTGGACGTCCGCGAAAGTCGCGCACGGCTTTGGTCTGTGCCGATGACGGCGTCACCTGCGGCCTGCGGGTGGCGTTCCATCTTTTAAGGTGTCCCGATGATGGCCCTACTGATCGAGATGATGGACTCCGTCCCTCCGCCTCAATCTGCCCCCCTTGGGGCCTTGTTTCGTGATAGCCTCTCTAGTAGTGTCTTGTGGATCAACATGTGACATCTCGTTGGTGTCGCAGCTCTCTCGCAACATTAACATGGCTACTTTTACACGGTTCTGCTGCGGTAGTTGATGTCCTTGCTATCGCCTTGGGGGGCTCTGCTAGGTCGACGTCTGGTCATAACTATTGCCGGTATGCCTACCCCAATGCCAGGGGAAGACGTTGTGTTCTGGTCTGGACCTAGCCTGAGCTCCAGGGGTGGTGGTTTCGGGTCTGGGTAAAAACTTTGCAGGACCTCGTTCCCTGTCGACGACGATGACGTGTTCTTGCGCCATTCACCTTCTTCGAGGCGTCGTCGCAAGACCCCCCCCTCCCTCCTTCGGTTCCTCAAGCTCTGCTAGATGCCCGGCCCGTCATTGAGTTCCCCCTTGGGTTGCAGCCTTGGTGTGGTGGAGGTTTGTTGGTGTGACACGGTTGTGATTGTTCCGGTGCAACAGGAGACAAAGCTCCCTCTTCATGGATCAAGCTGGCACTTTGGCTTGACATTTTCTGTGTTGTCCTCTATTGTTGGTTTCGGTGTGCACTTGGCGCGTGTGTTGTATCTCATTGTATAACTCCTAGCTGGTTGATGACTTCGTTAATTTAAAGTCGGGCTCATTTCGAACCTTGTATCTAAAAGAAGATGTCCTCTTAACAACGAGGGGCGAATGTGGTAGTACTCTAATCTTTATGCTCTGTTGTGTGAGTTTGTGTGCACATGTGTGATGTGCGGGTGTTGTATATCTCCCAAGGGAAAAAAAAATACTTGTGCTTCTTTTCATAAAAATGTATACTTGTGACGACCTCTAGTGTAAGTGTAAATGTGTAACACACTGAGAACCTCTCATGCTGCTGAAAAGTTCAGAGTTCAGAAGCATGCCATGGTAAGTTAAGCGCACTGAAATTCTTCATGCAAGCGCGCTGAACCTTTCTTTCCCATAAAGAATGGTTTATTTCTGCAGAAGTTGCAAACGTGTGCAGAGGCTAGGGCTAGCTTCCCCATTTTAAAGAAAGAATAGGTTGCAGACGTGTGCGATCACGGCATAACGCAGTAACGAAGGAAAAGAAGAACTATCAACCGACGCGTGTAAGAGCACTATTTCCTGTCGTGTTTGGCTGCTGCTTCGTGTGGTGCTAGTCCACTAAACCTGGGAGGCATGGAAAAGGTTCGACGGCTGCGGCTGCAGGCAGGCAAGTTCCGGCAACATCTTCTCGCGAATTGGCCATCGCCACCGTCGACGTGACCTCGATGATTCAACGTGCGAGACTCTGGCTCGTTGTTTCACTTGCTTAATTGTTGGTAGAACCGTCCATGCACCTTCTGCATGATTGCGAGGTTTTTCCTGTGGTTCCTAAGCAATCCCCTTGTACTACGTCTACAAAATTCTGATGTCACCAGTGACACAAATCCAGTGGCAGGTTGAGGTCAAGTAAACTAATGTACGCATTGCCAAGCTGAGAACCACGCACTTAGTAGTTCTAGTTAATAGCGCCGATCAATGTTAACTGGAGAAATGATACTTGAAGTATATATGAAAACATGCTACACGCAACGGCTGACCTTATCATCTGATGATTGATGCTTATCATCTGAGCCTGCTTGTACCACCGGTAGCTACCAACAGTGGTGAGCGCATCCACAAGACAGGAGCGAGGTTGACATTCTTCTGGCGGTCTGGTGGCTACAGATGATGTGAAACCTCTCCCGTCCCTCTATCTACAACTGTCATTAGGTCAGATTTTTGGAGCTCTATTTTGCTCCAACACCTATCAAAATGAATGTCCTTTTCATTACAAGGGAGTACGTCAAGAAGATGCTAAAAATCGAAAGCGAAATCAAATCAAAACTGTCAGGGCAGCCCAAAACAAAAACCTAGACGAACACAACTAACCGAAGCCAAAAGCAAGACATAAAAATAATCTAAGACGCGCTGCAGCGAGACCAGCAGACATGGGCGGCTAGGGTGCTGCATTCTGGAGCTGGGTTCAGTTAACCCCGAACGAAATCTCACAAATTCAATAGTGACACTAGTGGAAAAAGCCCTAACTGTGGCGCACCATTTTGGAATTCTGTGGCGCACCAGGCTGTCGCCACAGTTGCCACGCGACTAGTATTATATTTCTGTGGCGCAGCACTGGGTGTTGGGCTGTGGGCATCCACAGAATCTTAGATAATTCTGTGGCGCACCAAGGCACATGCGCCACAGAATCTGGCGCTAGATTTTGTGGCGCACTAGAGCTTGCATGCGCCACAGAATGTTTATAAACTTTTATGGCGCACTAGTATAAATGCGCCACAGAATGTTAATTTTTGGATTTTTAATTTTTTTCCATTTCTGTAGTATATACTGGTATTTGACAGGAAATATATAGATATATACAGGAAATACATAGCACATTCCAGAAATAACAGAAATAGTCAGAAATGACACACAAATGACATGATACACACAAATCTTCATCATTACATCATTTAGATCCAAATTATTACACAAGTAGAAGTGTGTTCATCGTCGCATACACATACATGTGTTCATCTCGTCGTACACATGCATCGTCACCGGCCACCTAGACTAAAGTAAAGTAGAGTACAACCGCGGTGGCGGTGAGTAAGAGGGACCAGAACTTCAGCCGGTTCTTCTTCTTCCCCACGTGTGCCCTCCACTGTGCTACCGCCTCCTCTCTAGCCGTGTATCCCTTGTAGCTGTTCCATGAACTTGTGCACCTGTTCGAGACAGTCCTGCGCCTCTCGTAGACACCTGGAACGAACCTTGTACACAACGTGTGCGGCATCTCTATTGACAAGGCATATTAGTATATCATATTAGTACATCAAGCATATATATATGTTGATAAATATTAGAGCAAAGTATATAGTAAAGTTGAGCACGGCAACAATAAGTTTCCGACGCGCACACACAAGACGACGTCCACCGATACACATAAACCAATGAACATAGTACTTAGAGTTTAATTACGACCCACACAAAAGACGACGTCCATCGATATATACAAACTAACCGATGAAGATAGCTAGTACTAATTAGAGTTTATCACACACTAAGTCAAGGCTCGCAAGGGCTCCGGGAACGGCTTGTACAGATCTTTCGTAATCCACGTCCTTGTGTCACCCTACGCTTTGAGGCGGTGTTCGATGTCCCTCTTGCATAACGCTCTACCCTGGTTCAAGGGCCCTCCCCCTGTGATGACGTCTTGAATGATGATATGTGATAACTTGACCTGGGTATCATGGAAGTCTTCTCTGAGGTCATCATTGTTGATCCGCGCAAACTTTTCGGCCCATCCTCGGAGAGCAGATGGCAGCAACAAGTTATGGCTATCCCGGACAAACCCTTTTAGGTGATGCATGACATAGAAGGCGTCCAGAGTGCTGTTTTCCGGCTGCTTGACACAGGGGAACTCGAACACGTGCTTGAACTTGTGTTTACCATCATCCCTGAAACATTCCGCCTTTTCTTTGAAGACGCCTCCCTTTTTGAAGTAGCCCTCGAGAGCATCATCTAGCACACTGATGTCTACGGGTGCTTCTATTCTTACTCCCCGAGTCGAAATAGGTGGCAAGAGAATACTTCGGGGCGATGGAGATGAGTACGCAGTACGTGTCTCTACGCAACACAAATTTGGAACAAGATCGATGTTGGAAATGAGCAATGAAAAAGAAATTTATTACAGGGCTAGCGGATGTGTGCTTACTCGGGAAAGTAAGCCAAGAGGATGTTGTCCTTCCTCTTGTTGTCCAAGAAGCACTTATGTAGGTACAACGAAGCCCGGACCCGCACCAGATAAGTTCAACTGGCTTTCACGCATGTATTAGGGATCATTGTCCCATGACGTCCAGAGTACTCTCTCTCTTGATCTTCATCGCCAGTTGACGCGAATAGGCGGACAGCCAGGTATAGTCAGCCTTCTCGGGTGGAATGAGTTGAAGATATAAATGCATATAAAGAATATCCTCCAGGGGGCATCGTAGTACATCTCTTGGCACCTGACAGCCCGAAAGCCAGGGTAATTTGGATCTTTGTCCTTAGGAAGGACACTCTCTAGGTGAAGGACACTGTCCTGCAGACGCAGCATATCTCGGAAGCGAGTGTTGCAGCTCAGGACTGATATTGGTTTGCCGGCCATGCATTCTGGTCAAGCCATCCTTGCTAGGAGGTACCATGGAGTCCCGATGACAGATCGTCGGAGGTGGCTGGCTCATGACTTCTCCTTGTTCTTACTAGGTCTTTTACGGGGCTTCTTCGAAGCAACGGCCCCTTCAAACTGCTCATTGACCTTCTTGAGTAGCGTATTAGGGCTGAAGATATTTGCGTG
Source organism: Lolium multiflorum (assembly GCA_030979885.1). NCBI lineage: Eukaryota > Viridiplantae > Streptophyta > Magnoliopsida > Poales > Poaceae > Lolium > Lolium multiflorum. The sequence continues at coordinate 83,784 of JAUUTY010001011.1, read as the reverse complement.
ATTTAGTCTTGTGTATCGAGAGCTGCCGAGGACGTCTCTTGGCCGCTGAACACCGGCGCTGTTTTGGTTGCCTTGGGTGGGCCAGCTGTGGTTGTGCGGCTGCAGAATGGTTCTTCATCCTTGCCATACGCCTTACAAATCATCTATGTGACGCCGGTGTTGGTAGGCAGCAGCGTCCTACTGACCCATCATCATGGTGTCATCTTATAGGTGATGGGATGGGCGATAGCGGTGCAGCGACCTTGCCTTTAGGCTCCGCGGGAAGTCAGCGGTTGGGCGTGACGCTCCCGGCAGTTTCTTGTGGCGGCTTGTTGTGGCGGTGACGATGGGAGGAGCTGCCTCGGTGGCGGACGATCGGCCTGCTGGGATGATCGAAAGGCGCCGATTGGAAGCGACCCAAAACCGGATGGGTCTTTAGCCCATACCATGGGCCTGCTGGCAGTTCTCCAAGCGTCGGAGTGCATTAAAGTCTCGGGTTGTATTAAGAAGTCCATGTCTACGCACCCCGGCAACACCCGACCCTGACCTTCAAGACGTTGGCGTCCATAGCCACGGTATTGCAGCATGGTGCTCTTCGTTGTATGATCATTCAGGTAATAACATCCCTTTAGTCTTGACGGGCGCTGCGGTGAAGAACACGCAAAAGTGTCTGAGTAATGTTGGGCATCATTAATTAGATAGCCGGGTATCAAAAGCATGAAGGAGATGGCATGGAATAACTAATTAGTTAAGTACCGTGATGGCGGTGAGCTGTGCTAATGTGGAGACAGGGGCAGCCGGCTTCTGCGGCTTGGGTGCATTATGAAGCACCACGCATGGCCTGCTGTAGTAGCCTCGAGCGGGAGGCGGGGGCACCGGTTCATCCGCACTCCGCCAAATTGCCCGTATTAGGCGGGAGTAGCAGTCCGGGAGATGGCGACACACATTTGAAGATGGAGTTGCGCCCCGGCAGCTGAGCACATTTATCGGCCCCACTGACAGGCGCATTCCAGCAACTATCTATCGGAAGGGACTGAGGGGGCCGGAAATCGCGGAGCTTCTTCTCGAAAAGCTTGTCCACCTCTTCTTTGTCCATCGAGTTTGCCTGTTTTTCCTCGAGCATGGAGACCTTCTGCCTCAGCTCTTCCACCTCGGCTTTATCCTCTGATGACATCGCGCTCCTCCTTCTCTTCTTGCTGCTTTCCTCTTTGTAGTACTCGCGAAACTTCATGCTTGTACCAAAGCCACAGACACGTCCAGCCGACGTCGGCGGCTTGGATATTGGCCTCTCCTTGTGGATATTCAACGCCCTGTTGAAAGGCGTGTCCCACGGCTCGTCCTCGGGGCGATCGGTCGCCGCCAACTGCTCGTTCTGCAGACAAGGATAGGGTGAACACATTTAGGGCATTGCATTCACGTCATATATGTAATATGTGCAGCAATGGACCGCGTGAGTAAATTCCCTTACCAGCTTTTCCTCGAACTTCTTCACGTCGTCATCCTCGGTAACGAATTCCATTGTAGTCCTGTCCAGAGTGTAGCGGGCCCGGACAAAGTACCTCACCTGCAAGTTGGTCATTTTCAACCATGGGTTCGGTTTCATGTGCAAGTTCTTCGTCCTCCTTTTCCCAAATGGGAATCTTTCCCTCTATAACCCATGCTTCAGGTGATGTGCTCTAAGTTGACTCATGCATTTGTCTACCCAACTCCGTCCATGCTTCAGCATCCCTCGCTTTCCAACTCTCCTTGAATATACGGAACCTACTGCTTTATCAGAACATCAGCTCACCTTCTTAACTACTCTCCAAAGCTTTCACCTTTGTTGATCTTGGCCTTCACCCGGCTTTTAGCTGCTCCGGGCGTTGCTCATCTTCGTGATGGCCAATCTATTCAGGGTTGGATCTTTCAAGGTTTTGTATGGCGCAGGCGTGTCTGTGAATAAGTAGTAGGCTTGTGGAAATTACTGCTCAAATTCTCCCGATCAATCGGATCGCCGTTCTTCATCGATATGCGCATCGGCTTCTCCTTCCATTCCGATGATGCTCCTCTTGCCCCTCCTCCCCGACAATACGGCTGGGCTTTTGCGGGTCGGTAATGAAGAAACATTGGTCCACTTGGGAAGCTAGTACCCATGGCTCATATTTCACGGTGACCGGTTGGCATCGGGTATAACCATGGTGGTGAAATATAGTCCATCTTTTTTGACGCTCTTGGCCCATCTCACACGGAACATCGGCATCGTCACTCCAACATAGTCGAGTTCCCAAATCTCCTCGGTCCTTCCGTAGAATCTTTCCTTGACATCAGTCTTGTCATCGGTGTAGGATAGTATAGTTACTCCTGAGTTTTGATATTCGCTATTCTTGTCCTTTTCCTCGGTGTAGAATCTATAGCCGTTGATGTCGTCTGACGATAGGTCCTTACGTTGTGCCCGGGTCCCTGTGATAGGGAGAATGAGTTTCTGCTCTTCGGTAGAAGGCATCGGCGTGGGACTTTCTATTAGCCTTTTCTTGAACCACCCGAGTGAAGCTGGAGTTGTACTCTTCGTAACGTCCCCGTTTTCCTCGGCGAGTCCTAGGTCGATGGACTTGCTCGATTAAGCTTGTGTGTATCCACCCAAAGAGCACGACCAATTCTATGTGTTGTGGCGCAACTCGGTGTGCCACAATAAAGTGTTAAAGTGTCGACCAGCGATCTTGGAAACATGCATTGCGCAGTAGCCATCATGATGACAAAACCACTGCTAACTGTAGATGTGCTTCTGGGTGACGGAGACCGACATCCTCGTTCTCGGTGCTTAGGTAGTTCTGGGGCAGAAGGAGATGCACTCATAGGTGAGAAAGCCCTTGGCTATGCTTCCATCACGGACGGGCCCTGTTGCGAACGTATCCTTTGATGACACAGTTCAGCCTTTCGAATGGCATCATGTTGTGCGGGAATGTCGGCCCGAGGTGGATGGTGTCATCCACTACATGGACAAACGAGATGCACCATGATGATGATGTGTAAAACGCTGGCGGGAAGTAAATCTCGAGCTCACATAGTATCTCGACGATCTCTTCTTGTAGCCTGTTGAGCTGGTTAACGCCGATGGACTTCCTAGAGATGACGTCGAAGAAGGTTGCAGAGGCCAAACAGCGTCTCGCGGGCGTGGTCGTCCATTATCCCTCGCATCGCAACGGGAAGTATCTGTGTCATCAGCACGTGACAGTCGTGAGACTTCATCCCGCTAAACCTCTTCTTCGCTACGTCTAGATATCTGCTTATCTTCCCCGAGTAACCCGTGAGGAACTTTTACTCCTACGAGGCACTCGAAAAACCTCTCGAGCTCCTCCTCGCTCGGAGTGAAGCAGGCAGGTTTAAGCACCACCACCTCATTCTTCTTAGCCCTTTTGTGGTCCCTGAGTCGTTTCCGTCTGTTCATCATCATCATCACTATCGGTGGGGTACTGAAGTTCTTTCTTGAGGCCAAGCAATTTCAGGTCGGTTCTTGCTTTCGGACCATCCCTGGTCCTCTCCGGCATGTTCATCAGAGTGCCAAGTAGGCTCTCGGTAAAGTTTTTCGTGATGTGCATGACATCGAGGCTATGGGGCGTGTGGAGGACCTTCCAGTACGGCAGGTCCCAGAAAAGAGACCTCGCTTTCCATACTCCCAGCAGCAGCGATTCCCGCGGTCGCTTCTTTCCCGGCGGCGGGGCACTCTTCCCATATTTCCAAAGCTCGGATATTTCTCGCCGCTCCTCGGGTCGTGGGGCTCTTCCAGCTCACTCCTCGTTGAGCAGATCCTTGCGTTTCTCACGGGTGATCAAGCGAAGCCGTTCAGTCCCTTGGAACACGGTTTACGAAGATCCGGGATTTCGGCAGCTGCAGATGCGGGGTCTTATCCATGCACTCAACACATGCCTTGAATCAGTGGTTCACCTGGCACGATACATATGCGTAACCAGGATGGTCCACCTTGCTTGTCGTTAGCAATGCGGCTGCGAGAGGAAATAGTAATCTCTTTTGTACGCGTCCCAAGTACGGGCCGGCGTCTGCCACAGTGTGGCTAACTCCTCTTTCAACGAATAGGGAATGAGATGCATGTCCCATCCGGTTGTTTGACCTGAATAAGAATACTCAGTAATGCGTGCATTTGCTTTGTGCACAGCCGGGGGGGATCATTGTAAACGTATCTATAATTTCTTATGTTCCGTACTACTTTTATTACAATACTTAAGTGATTTACACTACTTACAGCATTATTTTACATTTCCGGCACTAACCTATTAACAAGATCTCGAAGTGTCAGTTGCTGTTTTCTGCTTTGTTTTTGGTTTCAGAAATCCTAGTAAGGAAATATTCTTGGAATTGGACGAAATCAACGCCCGGGGGCCTATTTTTGCCTGAAGCTTCCAGAAGACCGAGGAGGAGTGGGGCCATGAGGTGGGGACACACCAAGGCGGCGCGGCCCAAGCCACTGGCCCAGCGCCGGCGTGTGTGGCCCTCGTGCCAAGCCCTTTGACCTACCATTCGCCTGCTTAAGAAGCCTCAGTGCAGGAAACCCACATGCAGGAGCCACGATACGAAGCTTGATCTTGAGGCCGCGCGAATCACATCTCGGGATTCGGGGAGATCGCCTCGGCTTCCCCTAGCCGGGAGGGGAATCATCACCGGGAGGGGCTCTACATCATCATGCCCGCCTGCGGATTTGAGTAAGTGAGTAGTTCATCCTTGGACTATGGGTCCATAGCGCTGTAGCTAGATAGTTGTCTTCTCAGCTTGTGCTTTCATTGTTATAGATCTTGTGAGCTGCCTAACATGATCAAGATCATCTATTTGTAATACTACATGTTGTGTTTGGCGAGATCCGATGAACAGAGAATATTATGTTAAGTTGATTATCAATCTATCATATATGTGTTGTTTATGTTCTTGCATACTCTCCATTTAGAGGCTCCAGCCAAGTTGATACTTGTAACTCCAAAAGGGAGTAATTATGCTCAAATAGTGGGTTCATGCCTCCATTAAATGTGGGAAGTGACAGAAGTTCTAAGGTTGTGGATGTGCTGTTGCTACTAAGGATAAAGCATTGATGCTTTGTCTAAGGATATTTGTGTTGATTACATTACGCACCATACTTAATGCAATTATACATTTGTTCGCAACTTAATGCGGAAGGTTCGGATGATAACTTTGAAGGTGGATTATTTAGGCATAGATGCATCTTTGGATGGCGGTCTATGTACTTTATGTATAATACCCTGATTAAATCACATAGTAATCATCGTTGATATGTATTTGAATCTTTATTTGTCAGGTGTTCGCATTTGTTCACCCGACATGCTAGTTATCTTATTGGAGAGACACCACTAGTGAAACTGTGGACCCAGTCCATTCTTTTACATCTGAATACATTCTACCGTTTTTACTGTTCTTTTTAAACAAACACCATCTTCCACTCGATACGCTTAATCCTTTGTTTTCAGCAAGCGGTGAGATTGACAACCTCACTTCAAGTTGGGGCAAAGTACTTTGGTTGTGTTGTGCGGTTCCACGTTGGCGCCGGGGTTTCCTTGGTGTTGCGCCGCACTACATTCCCCCACCATCAACCTCCCACGTGCTTCTTGGCTCCTACTGGTTGATAACCTTGGTTTCTTGCGAGGAAAACTCTTTGTGCGCATCATACCTTTATCTTGGGGTTCCCAACGGACGTGTAGACTACACAGCCGGGGGGGAGGTTGTATGGCCATACAAACACGGGCCAGGTGCTATGTGTGCTACTCACGGTTTCCAAAGGATCGGGATCCGTCGGTGCTAATGCCCAGACAATGTTCCTTGGTTCGCTCCAGGAACTCATCTGCCGAACTCAATGTCCAACGCATTTCACTGGCTTCTGCCCCGGTGTGTCGGGATCTTGCCCTTCTCCGGATCATCTGCGGGCTTCTCCCTTTCCGCGATGCCATTGCGCAGAGCTTTGCTTCCTTAGGATCTACGAAATACCGCTGCCAGACGGGAGTGATAGGAAAGTACCGGACGCTTTCGAGGAAATTTCTTGTTCCTCTCTTGTACCGTCCTTGACGCACACCGGACATGTGGTTGTCCTTGTACTCTATAAAGTGCACAATATTGATGCATGTGTGGTACTTTCATACGGTAGGTCGAGTGGGCAAACTGCTTTCTTGGCCTCGTCGATACTTGTCGGCAATGTGTTGTCCTTGGGAAGCCGAGCATGCCAGGATTTCATGTTATCGCTGAAGCTGCTGTCGGTCCATTTGTGTTCCGCCTTCATCTCCAGACACTCGAACGTTACACTCAAACGTGTATCCTCGGGCCGACACCCAATATACAATGGAGTCATCCCGTCTACCTTCATTGGCGCTAGCTTGGCTTTCTCTCTGGCGTTGCCTGTGTCCTTCAGGAGAAGCTCTTGAACATGAGGGTCCCGCAGGGCCGACGTTAGCGGCGTCTGCTTCCTCTCGACATCTCCACCACCATCTCCTCCGGCATCATCATCTCCTTCATCGACCTCTCCTTCCCTCATGATGAACACCATGTTCGGGAACTCTTCGTTCTCGCCGATGTCGGCCTGCTTCTTCATAAGCAACATTGCCTTCGGCTCCTCGTTGAAGCCGAGCATGAAACTACACAGGAGCAAGTGTTCCTGCACCAGAATCAGGGTCGATCCACTTCCAGAGTTTGCATGTTCGACACGGACATCTTATCAGGGTCATGTTGTTCCTAACCATGTTGGCCTTCGCGTTCACCTTGTATCTAACCACTTGTCCTTCCCTCATATGGACGACCATGGTTGACTGCATCATACATATATAGAGCAAAAGAGAGTTAAGTAGAACCACACACACCATGCACAAACACACATGCATGCATGATCGCCGGAAAATTTCGGCATGACCTATCCTAAAAGTAGGACATATGGCTAGTCCAAGAATTTGCCAAAATGGAAATGAATCAACATTTCGGCAAACATCCATGCACCACACGCCGGCACAAACCAACAACACAAATAAGCTTCTTCGCAAGCAAACATTCAACCACAACACAAGGCTCAACAAGTATAAACATCATCGTCTCGCCATCGCAAACCGTCCGGGAGCGCGATAATCTTCACCTACAAAACATCCATACACACAAAACATGCATCCAATAGTACTCAACCTCTCACAAATCTACCAATCATGGTGGAGCAAGAGGATGGGGTGGTGGAGAGAAAACAATGGACCATGCAAGAGGGAAAGTGGAGGAGGAGGGAAAGAGAATTGTGGTTTTTAGTGCCCTCTACAAGTTGGAGTGGGTTCCCCTCACAAATATGTCAACCAAAATAGGTTTAGAGCTATCAATAATGGAGGAAAGTATGACAAAAATGGAGTGGGAGAGAGGAGCAACACGAGCTGGTTGGAGGAGACAAGAATGAAAATGGTGGTGGGTGGAAGAAAGAGGAAAGAAGTTTGTCTCAAGTGAAGATCTACTATTCACTACGTGGCGCATATGTGATATGGCCACAGGGCTATGAACCACATGGTGCATATCAGCACATCGCCCACACGAGAATCATGGTGGCGTGGCCCGCGGGGTGAGTCCGCAGGATGATACAGTGGCACATGGATTTTGTCGCCTGAGAACCTTAACACAGTGGCGCACGTTGGATCATGCGCCACGGGGTATCCTTCGGCCATGTGCGGTGGTGGATGATACGTCTCCAACATTATCGGTAATTTCTTATGTTCATGCTACATTATTGATGATACCTACATGTTTTATGCACACATTATGTCATATTCATGCATTTTAGGAACTAACATATTAACAAAATGTAAGAGTGGGTTCTACACATTTTCTAGCATTTTTGGTTTCGAAATCTAGTAACAAAATATTCTCGGAATTGGTAAATCTGCCCAGGTTCCTATTTTTCCGGAAGCTCGAGATCAGGAGAGGGCCGGAGATGGGCAGAGCCCCACCACACTTGGGGGCCCGGGGCCATGTGGGCCTGAGGTGCCCTCAAGGCTCCCCTTTAGCCTATTTAGGAGTCACAGCCTAAAAACCTTACGGGAGGAGCCACGGTACGAGGCCTTCCGGGCGCCGCCATCGCGAAGCCAAGATGCGGGGACGGAGTCTGCGTTCCGGCACCCTGCTGGGAGGCGGGGGTCACACAGGCTATCATAAACACACTGCTCATCTCAGGCAGCCATCTTCATCCTGCATTGCTGCTCCCGCCAGGAGGAGTAGTTCTCCATCGAGGCTCGGGGCTGTCTAGGTAGCTATGTGGTTCATCTCTCCCATGTACCTCAATACCATAATCTTGCCTTATATGATTGAGATTCATATGAGTTATTATCACAATTTATCTATGTGCTACTCTAGCAATGTTATTAAAATAGTTTTTATTCCTCACGTGTGTAAAGGTGGCCGGTGTCTTTGCGTGTTGTGCCTTAGTTTACATCTATGATCATGATCTCTTGTGGGTGCGAAGTTAACTATTGCTATGATAATATTGATGTGATCTGTTCCCCCCCTACATATGCATGATGGTGACGGTGTGCATGCTATGCTAGTACTTGGTTTAGTCTTTTTGATCTATCTTACACTATAAGGTTACTTAAACATGACATTATTGTGGAGCTTGTTAACTCAGGCATTGAGGATTACGTGTAATCCTACGCAATGTGTTCATCATCCAACCAAAGTAGTATAGAGTATGCATTTATCTATTATGTGTCATGTGATCAATGTTGAGAGTGTCCACTAGTGAAGTCTATTCCCTAGGCCTTGTTCTAAAATACTTTATCTTTGCTTATTCTTACATTTCTTGCGTTCTGAGCTCACGTTACTACAGCTGCGTTACTACTATTGCATGTTTACTTCCCGCAATATTACTACCATCAATTGCACGCGGCCCAGTATTTTGGCGCCGTACTACCGCTCATATTCATTCATACCACTTGTATTTCACTATCTCTTCGCCGAACTAGTGCACCTATTAGGTGTGTTGGGGACTACAAGAGACTTCTTGCTTTGTGGTTGCGGGGTTGCATGAGAGGGGATTCTCTTTGACACTCTTCCTCCACGAGTTCGATAAACCTTGGGTAATCCACTTAGGAAATAACAACTGAAATTTTCTACAAACCTACTGCTCTTGGGTAACACTGTTTATCTGCAAAAGAATAGAAGCACCCGTGAACCTCAGAAGCCTTCAAGAGACGCCGATTCTTGCAGTGGGGGAAGGTAAACGGCACTCACACATTGGCAAGCCCGGCAATTCGCACTTTTCCTCCCTCGTCAACTACGTGCCATTTCTGGCGCCATTGCCGAGGAGGAAAGGTAAAAGAGCACTCATACTTCGATTCCAGGTAACATTTCTGGCACCATTGTGTGTGTGTGCTCGAAGCTATTTCTTTAGACTCTGCAATTACAGGCATTTGGTTTCTTGTTTACACTAGTTAGGCATAATGGACAACAATGACCATTTTATTCTATTTCCTGATTTAAGAATGGTTTGATGCGAGAATTAAAAAACCCATGGAACATATTAATATGAATGCTTTGAACACTATTGTTGTTAATGATATGGAAAATTCTAAGCCTGGGAAGCTGGTTTGATGAGCATGATATTTTTAGTCCCCAAGCATTAAGGAGAAAATTTCCTTGATGATACTTTGCCTCCCATTTATGATGATTATAGTAGTCTTTTGTTATTACCACCTATTATGGAGGATAAATTTGATTATGATTCTGATATACCTCCTATATTTGATAGCTACTTTGTTGAATTTGCTCCCACTACAATTAATAAGAGTGACTATGCTTATGTTGGGAGTAGTAATTATTTTATGCATGAGACTCATGATAAAGATGGTTTATGTGATAGTTATATTGTTGAGTTTGTTCATAAAGCTACTGGAAATTATTATGAGAGAGGGAAAATATGGTTGTAGAAATTTTCATGTTACTAAAACACCTCTCCATAGGCTTAAAATTTTGAAGTTGAGCTTGTCTAGTTTTCCTATGCCTGTTGCTTTGCTCTTCATGAACTTGTTTATTTACAAGATTCCTTTTCATAGGAAGCATTAGACTTAAATGTGTTTTGAATTTGCCTCTTGATGCTCTCTTTTGCTTCAAATACTATTTCTTGCAATTGCATCATTAAAATTGCTGAGCCCATCTTAATGGCTATAAAGAAAGAACTTCTTGGAGGATAACCCATGTGTTTATTTTACTACAGCAATTTTTGTTTTGTTGAGTCTTGGAATTTGTTTACTCTGTAGCAACCTCTCCTTATCATGTTTTTGTGCCAAGTAAAGTTTCTATGTTAAAGTTGATGTTATATTTGGGATAGCTGCGCAGAAACAACATTGCTGTCACTAATCGCGAATCTGGAGCTAAGTCTCTGTATAAAATTCTAAAAAATCTTCCAATTCCTGACGTTATCCTCGAATGTATACCTTGTTTAATTAGTTTTGATTTTAAGTTTGACGAAATCTGGTGCCATTTTAAAATTCGTCTTCACGGACTGTTACATTTTTGACAGATTCTGCCTTTTATTTAAAATTTGCAGCTTTTGTTAAGTTGAATGAGTTTCTTTGTTCCATTAACTTTCAGAAGTTTTGTGCAATGTACAATTAAGAATGATTGTGCCATCTCCCGAACATGTGAATTTTTGATTATGCACTAACCTTAAATAGTTTGCTTGAAGTTTGGTGTGAAGAGTTTTCAAGGAGTCGATAGAAGAGGGTGATATAATGTGATCGAGGAAAGAGTGAAAGGTCTAAACTTGGGGATGCCCCCTTGGTTCACCCCTGCATATTTTAAAGAGACTCAAGCATCTAAGCTTGCATGACAGCACCCCTTCTTCATCGACAACTTATCGGGTTTCTTCTATTGTGAAACTATATTTTTATTAGGTCACATCTTATGTACTTTATTTGGAAGCGTCATGTGTGTGCTTTTATTTTTGTTTTGTTATTTTCATTCTCTGTAATTCATCCTTGTGTGGGAGAGAGACAAGCTCCGGCAGTTTCGTATGAACACATGTGTTCTTAGCTCATAATATTCATGGCGAAGTTTCCTCTTCGTTAAATTGTTATATGGTTGGAATTGAAAAAAATGCTACATGTAGTAATTGAGTAAAATGTCTTGGATAATGTGATACTTGGCAATTGTTGTGCTCATGTTTAAGCTCTTGCATCATATACTTTGCACCTATTAGTGAAAAAAATACAAGAGCATGCTAAAATTTGGTTTGCATAATTGGTCTCTCTAAGGTCTAGATAATTTCTAGTATTGAGAACAACAAGGAGACGGTGTAGAGTCTTATAATGTTTACAATATGTCTTTTATGTGAGTTTTGCCGGTTCATCCTTGAGTTTGCTTCAAATAACCTTGCTAGCCTAAAACCTTGTATCGAGAGGGAATGTACTTCTCATGCATCCAAATCCTTGAGCCAACCACTATGCCATTTGTGTCCACCATACCTACCTACTACATGGTATTTCTCATACATTCCAAAGTAAATTGCTTGAGTGCTATCTTTAAACAATTCAAAAGTTATTACCTATGATTTGTGTCAATGTTTTATAGCTCATGTGAAGAAGTATGTGTGTTTATCTTTCAATTTGTTGGGCAACTTTCACTAATGGACTAGTGGCTTCATGCGCTTATCCAATAATTTTGCAAGAGCCGGCAATGGGATTCCCGGTCCCAAATTAATTAACAAAAATAGACACTCCTCCATGGTATGTGATTGTTGGACGGCACCCGAAGGATTCGGTTAGCCATGGCATGAGCAAAGTTGGGGAGGAGTGTCATCTAAATAAAACTAAAATAAAAAGGCACTCCTTCATGGTATGAGATTGTTAGCAGGCACCCGAGGATTCGGTTAGCCATGGTTTGTGAAAAGAAGGTTGGAGGAGTGCCACCAAAAATAAAATAAAATGGGAGCCGCTCTTTGAAGGTTTATGCAGCAAAGGGGGTTAGAGTACATACCATTCGTTGACAGCATGAAACATCTCTCAAAACTTTTATTTTTATGCTCTCTTTATGTTTTTTCAAAATCAAAGCTCTCGCACAAATATAGCAATCGATACTTTCCTCTTTGAAGGACCTTCCTTTACGTTTATTGTCGAAGTCAGGTTACCTATCTCTCTCCACCTTAAGCAGCAAACGAACTGTCCATTGATTCCTACATACTTGCATATTGCACTTGTTATATTGTCCTCTATGTTGACAATATCCATGAGATATACATTTTATAAGTTGAAAGCAGCCGCTGAAACTTAATCTTCCTTGTGTTGCTTCAATACCTTTACTTTGATTTATTGCTTTATGAGTTAACTCTTATGCAAGGCTTATTGATGCTTGTCTTGAAGTACTATTCATGAAAAGTCTTTGCTTTATGATTGAGTTGTTTACTCATGTCATTACCATTGTTTTGATCGCTGCATTCATTACATATGCTTACAATAGTATGATCAAGGTTATGATGGCATGTCACTTAGAAATTATCATTGTTATCGTTTACCTACTCGAGGACGAGTAGGAACTAAGCTTGGGGATGCTGATACGTCTCCAACATTATCGTAATTTCTTATGTTCCATGCTACGTTATTGATGATACCTACATGTTTTATGCACTTTATGTCATATTCGTGCATTTTACGGAACTAACCTATTAACAAGATGCCGAAGTGCCAGTTTGCTGTTTTCTGCTGTTTTGGTTTCAGAAATCCTAGTAACAAAATATTCTCGGAATTGGACGAAATGCACTTGAGTTCCTATTTTCGAGAAACTAGGATCCAGAGAGAGGACGAGAGATGGGCGAGAGGGCCCCACCACACTTGGGGCGCGGGCCGGGGCACAGCCGCCACCTGGTGGTGAGGGCACCATGGTGCCCCTGAGGCTCTCCTTTCGCCTATTTAAAGGTCGACCTAAAAACCCTTACGGAGGAAGCCACCGTACGCGAAACCTTCCAGAGCCCCCGCCATCGCGAAGCCAAGATCGGGGGACAGGAGTCGCCGGCACGCCGCCGGAGCGGGAAGTGCCCCGGAAGGCTTCTCCCATCGACACCGCTGCCATCTCCAGCCGCCATCTTCATCACCGCCCTCTTTGCTCATGAGGAGGGGTAGTTCTCCATCGAGGCTGAGGGCTGCCGGTAACTATGTGGTTCATCTCTCCCATGTACCTCAATACAATAATCTCATGAGCTGCTTTACATGATTGAGATTCATATGAGTTTATATCACAATGTTATCTATGTGCTACTCTAGCAATGTTATTAAAGTAGTTTTATTCCTCCAGCACGGTGTAATGGTGACAGTGTGTGCACGGTGTTAGTACTTGGTTTATGCTATGATCATGATCTCTTGTAGATTGCGAAGTTAACTATTGCTATGATAATATTGATGCTGATCTATTCCTCCTACATATGCATGATGGTGACCGTGTGCATGCTATGCTAGTACTTGGTTTGAGTCTTTTGATCTATCTTACACTATAAGGTTACTTAAACATATGAGCATTATTGTGGAGCTTGTTAACTCAGAGGCATTGAGGATTCGTGTAATCCTACGCAATATGTCATCATCCAACAAGTGTAGAGTATGCATTTATCTATTCTGTTATGTGATCAATGTTGAAAGTTTCACTAGTGAAAGTCTATTCCCTAGGCCTTGTTCCTAAATCTGCTATCACGCTTATTCTTGTTTTGCTGCGTTACTATTTGCCGTGTTACTACGCATGTTTACTTCCGCAATATTACTACCATCAACTGCACGCCAGTAAGCTATATTTTCTGGCGCCGTACTCCTGCTCATATTCATTCATACCACTTGTATTTCACTATCTCTTCGCCGAACTAGTGCACCTATTAGGTGTGTTGGGGACACAAGAGACTTCTTGCTTTGTGGTTGCGGGGTTGCATGAGAGGGATATCTTTGACCTCTTCCTCACAGTTCGATAAACCTTGGGTAATCCACTTAAGGGAAACTTGCTGCTGTTCTACAAACCTCTGCTCTTGGAGGCCCAACACTGTCTACAAGAATAGAAGCACCCGTAGACATCAGTGGACCCAGCGTGGGTCCCACAAACTTTCTGTGGCGCATCGCCCACGGTGCGCCACAGAATCTCCATCTTCTGTGGTGCATGAGCTGGCACATACACCACAGAAACATACAACTTTTTATGGCGCATTAGAGTGGTGCGCCATAGAAATATTTTTATGGCGCATGGGCCATTTGGTGCGCCACAGAGGTGGTTTCCACCTATAATAGTTTTCCTACTAGTGTAAATGGAGCGACCCCATGGCCATACAGAGATTCCCTGGCTTTTGCCCTTATTGTCTGCTGCGCGAGAGCACCGGCCGTTGACAACCTAGCAGCACACGTATGTCCCGTTATCCATATCCGATATCTCACTAGCTACAGATTAAAGTTTGCCACTGTTCACCAGCAGAAGCATAATTATTTCAAAGCCGGGGCCGGGGCATGGGTTCTGTATATGCAGATTTTAGTACACTATGAGATCCCTTTCACGATAACAATAAAATTATAGAATCATAATGCACGAAAAATAGAAAAATGCCTGGCACGCTTGTATGTTGATTTAGCTAGGGTCGGTCATAAACTAAGTGAGTCAAAATGTAACTAGTATAGTAGTATTAGCCAACTTCTTTGAAAAACACTTTCATTGAAACAGAAATAGTCAATCTAGATTATTTGATACGTACTGATATACCAGTCCAAGGAATCACCTTTTTTTGATAAAGGGAATATATTAATATCAAAAGATATCAATTACACCTAGCCTCTGCAACAACACACCACCCTAATGGCACTACGGATACACACAGCTAAAGAAAGAAAACTAAGAAACAAAAGAGCAACAAGCTACAGCATCTCGGGCCTAACAACAACAATACATCCACCCATGAACAGCACACGAAATACGAGACTCTCCAAAAACGAAAGCGCCTCCAAGAAGGAACGGTGCTCTAACACCGTCGTCGCCCGATCAAAGATTTTAGGTTTTCACCCTGAAGAAAGTCCCCGCTCTCGAAACAATGCCTCCAACAAGGTCATTGCCAAACACAACTAGTTAAGGCGAGACCTTGGGTTTTCACCCTGAAAAGGTAGGACTCTGAACTCACATGTGTTGTCGCCTCCACTTTCATACCGTGCTGTGAAGCCGGGACCACCAAGCAAGTCCCTCAACAGCGGAGACTTGAACCTCCCTTAGCTAGTCCTCCCCTCCGGCCTTCATGAAATTCTCTTCTTACAACTTTTATCATGGATCCATAGTCACTTGATGTCAACAAGAAAAAGATCTTCGCGCCGCTCCCTCCATAACCAAACGGTCGGAATAAACGGATGGGTGCGCACGACCGAATACCTCCGATCCAGCAAACTCCAGGCAAAGAACTGTTACATTCGCCGGCGGAGCCTTCCGGAACTCAACCCTCCGGTCAGATCACGAGTCCAGGCCTCCAGTAGGTCCTCCTCTTCACGCAAGAGAGGCCCTAGGACCGCCGCCTTTATTCTAGGCTGGCCACTCCAACCCTCCACCGGCGACACCATCGCCGGCTTCCAAGCTCCTCCATCTCGCCGCCGAAACACGGTGATAGATCAATAGATCCACCACCACCAACCGCAGGCCGATCCTCTCCAGCGAAGAAGAGGGTCACCTCCACCGTCGAACCCAAGGCTGCTGCCCCGGACGTCCTCGTACCGCGGGAGAAGCCCAAGATCATCGCCCCTCACTGGAGAGAGGTGGAGGGAAAGGCGCTGTCCGCCACCACCAGCCACCACCGCCGGCATGCCACCGATGGGAGGCGGGAAGGCCGCAACCCGCAGCTGGATCATCCCCGGGAGGGCCGCCGCTGCCCCTCCATCCTCATCCGACCACCGCTGCCCCGGGAGGCGGAAGGGCCGCCACGCGTGAGACTCCATGGCCGCCGCTCCCAACGCGTCACGAGGGAAGGCCCCCGCCGCCGCCACGCCCCGAGATCTTTGCCCCGGCGGCGTTGCCGGCGGTGGCGGCGGCGGGAGGGTTGGGAGGCGGGGTGCGGTAGGCTAGGGTTGGGGGTTGGGAGGCGGGGTGCCTCTCGAAGGAATCACCTATATCTTATTATGTATACTACTGCTTAAGTATTATAGATTAACTGACGAAGCTATGATTGTAAGAAGACTAATGTATGGTACAATGTTTTGGGCATAAGAGGATTGAAAAATATAGTCCCATTCATGGGAAATACCATGAAAATCACCGAGGTAACAGAGAAACACCATATTAAGAGTTCATTCACTTGCCTAATGGATAGAGGGGGTGGACTGTTAGAACGACAGAGAGAGGAGAGATTGGTAGTAAGGCGATGGATGATTGTATTGAGCATCTCGGGCGAGTTATATAGTACTACAAGACTTGGAGGCTAAGAAGGCTCTCCTAGAAATAAGGTAGGAGATGATCTACAAATCCTATACAAATCTCGTAATATATCTAACTACCAAATATACTCTAACATGGAGGTACATGGGAAACTGCATGTCGTGTCCCATTCATTTAGGAGAATAGCAGTTTGAGTCCTAAGCCCCAGATAAAGGATGATGGTTGTGATTGGCTTGGCAAGCCAATGTAAGAAACCAACCTTTTCAATAGATCCAAAACCCAATAGATATCCGTGAAGTAACCCTCTTAGACACGCGTCATATCGGAACCCGGTGTGGTGTTAAGTTAGGAAAAACCGGACTGCCACCGTCTTAGTGGAGCGCCACTTCATCGCCGAGATGTAGTGATAAGTGAGAAAGGGCCTTTGCATTTCTTCGATGGATGCAAAGGGTAGCAAGATTCCTTTTTTGGTGACTAGTTGGAATGTAATGGAGTTAGTGGATGCTAAAAGTTGGAGGCGTGTAAGTAATAAGTTTGTCCAAGAGATTAGATGGGTAGTGAAAAAGGCGAGGAAAGTAGACAATACCGGCTTTAAGCTTTGGTATTCAAGGTCAGCTGGTAGCATACCTGGCCATGGGCAGCCCGGCCCGAGGCCTGGCCCAAGCCCATCCCGAAAAACTCGGGCCTGGGCCGGAAAATGTTGGCCCGACAGCCGGGCTGGGCCTGGGTAGCTTGAAAATGTCAATTTACACTACGGCCCGGCCCACGGCCTGACGGCCCAACGGGCTTGGTGGGTATTTGGTTGGGCCGGGCCGATCTTGGGCCAGTTTTTTCAACATCGGGCTTTCCTTGGCCCGGCCCGGCCCGACACATACCCAGGTATAGCTGGTACACTAGTGGAGAAGAGGCCTTTGGTCCCAAGCAAATGTCCCAGTGCAGAACCAAACCGGGTCCAATGGGGGCATTAGTCCCGGTTCGTTTTGCCCAGGGCGACCACGCATGGTTGGAGCACTGTCCATTAGTGGCCTTTGGACCGGTTTGTATTACAAACCGGGCCTAAAAATCGCCAGAGCAGGCGTAGCGAGCAGAGCGTGTCGAACGTCGAGCCTTTAGTCAGTTTGTAATACAAGCAGGATTAAAACACCTCTGGACTTGGTTGTGTGGCAGGGACAAAGTCCCCAATCTGGCTATATGACCTTACCCCTGCCAAGTGTGAGCCACACTTGGCCATTTTTTCACTTTCTTCACAGAGGGTGTATTGCTCTCCTCTCTTCTTCACATGCACAGAGGTGTTCGATGAAATGCTTAAGAGGATTTCGCCACTTGAGTTTACACAAATCAAGCCACACTTAACTTGCTTTTTCTTCTTCATCAGGTTAACAAATCCTTTTCATCTGTAATTGATAAAATACATGTGTATATATACATCGTGATTTTCTCTAATGGTTTTTGATAATCTTAATTATATCATGCGAGATAGATCGGCAATGGATCTTTGATGGCCAAACGGTTGTGAAGTTCTTGAACTGAGATTTCATCGCAGTGACTGTGAGAGCAAACAAACTTATGGTATTCATATATTGTCCATGTATGCAAATGCAAAGAATATCGTAAATTACGCTCACTCGAGTGTCATTCACAGCCACCTTCTGCCGGGAAGGTTTCATACTTATCTACTATTGTTGGACCAAGCACGGAGAAAGAGGGGGTATGATGGGAAGAAAATGAAGAGGAAGAGGATGATGATGGTTATCCCAATTTCCCTGAATACGATGATATTGCAGAAGGCAATGAAGACAATGAAGTAGAAGATCAAGAGGCACCAGATGAACTTTGCTGATGATGTAGTCTTAGTCAGACCATTAACATTGAGAGAATGTGGCGGAGAAAGTTGGCCTTGACAGATGATAGAAGATCACAACAAATTGTTATACTAGCAGAATGGCCATAAAGCTAGAGCGCTTCTTGGAATTGTTGCAATGGAGCGGAGAAACGGTGTCAACGAGCTCGGGATTTGAAGTTATTGACAATAATTAAGAGGAAGCTTCCAAGGGGTAACGAGTGGCCCTTAGTACGTACGAAGCAAAGAAAATTGTCTGCCCTCTAGGATTAGATGTGCAAAAGATACATGTATGCATTAATGATTGCACCACGGTGAGGAGTATGAGAATTTGGATGCATGTCCAGGGTGTGCAACTGCATTGCGGTATAAAGATCGAACGAGATGACCACAGTGATGTTGAGGCGAGCGCAGAGGAAGAGGGTTCTGCCAAGGTTATGTGGTATGCTCCTATAATACAACGGCTCGTCTGTTCAGAAATAAAGAACATGCTAGGTTGTTGCGATAGCACAAAGAAGACCGATAAGAAAGACGTGATGTTGAGGCACCGGTGATGGCTCCCAATGGAGAAAATCGATAGAGAGTTCCCAAACTTTGCACAAGATGCAAGGAACAAGGTTTGGTCTAAGTACGGATGGCATGAATCCTTTTGGAGAAGCGAGAGGCGCACATAACACCTGGCCTGTGACTCTTTGTATATATAACTTCCTCATAGTTGTCCATGAAATGGAAGTTCATTATGATGCGGTGTCCATACAAGGCCAGCTTAACCGGAACGACATTGATGTGTACACAGAAGCCATTAGTCGAAGAACTTCTACAGCTGTGGTCCCTAGCAGGTGTACGTGTGTGGGACGAGCACAAACAGGAGGAATTTGACCTAAGAGCGATGCTTTTCGTAACCATCAATGACTGGCCTGCTCTTGGTAACATTCCAGGACAGTAAACAAGGGATACAATGCATGCACGCACTGTTTACATGAGCTCGAAGGTGATTATTTGGAAAAAGGTCAGAAGGTCGTGTACTAGGGGCATCGTCGATTTCTTAGGATTACCCATCCCGTAAGAAAAGAAGGCAAGCATTACGGCGGTGAGGAGCTGATCACCGGAGGGAAACTTCTCCCATCGTGATGGTGTTATTATATTTGGTATGGTCAAGGATCTAGATGTAATATTTGGAAAGGGTCTGGCGAACAGTCTATTCCGAATGACGCTGCCGGACATGACGCCCATGTGGAAGGAAAATCTATATTTGGGATCTACCCTATTGGAAAGTCTTAGAGTCCGCTCTTCAATCGATGTGATGCAACGTAATGAAGAATATTTCGTGAACACCGCTAGGCTTTACGGGCGTGTAGGAGAGCAGTCACACCCGAAGCACGGGAGGACCAGCAACGTTGGAAAGACCCCAAAAATCTGCTGCAGGAGAGAGTTAAAGGACGTCATTTATCCAGCTACGCTCTTACAAAAGCAGAGAAGGAAATATTTTTGAATGTCTGAGCAGTATCAAGGTCTAGCTTCTCCTCAATATAAAGGGAATAATAAATATGGAGAAGAAAACATTCCAAGACCTGAAAGTCTCTCATGACATCACGTGATAATGACCAGGTTACTTCCCGGTGCATTGAGGGGCTTCTACGGAGAAAATTTTTAAGTGCCCCATTGTGAAGCTATGTGCATTCCTCAATGCAATTTCTCGAGAAGGTAATAAATCCATAAATTCTACCGAGGTTTACAACGAGAATGATGTGGTCCAATGTATTGTTAGTTTTGGTTGGTGTTCCCGACATCCTTCTTCAATATTATGACACATCTCCTCTTTCACATAGTCGATGAGATTTCCATTCTCGATCCTGTATTTCTACAATATGTTCCCCATCGAGAGGTTCATGGGAGTCTTGAAGAAATATGTTCATATACCGTGCTAGGCCAGAAGGAGGCATCTCCAAGGGCTATGGAGCAGAGAATCATTGAGTCTGTGTTGACTTTATTCCTGACCTTAAGCCGATTGGTGTTCTTGAATCTCGGTATGAGGGACTAAGTGGAAAAGGCAAGCTAGGAAGGAAATCAATGATATGTGAGGGTGATTTCTTTGACTCTCAGCTTTTCCAGTTCTACAAAGTTCCATTTGAGTAGCTCCATTATATCGGTGACCACAGAACTTTCGCTCCCAGAACCCGGGGCAGTCGAGCGATTGGATTAGACGTGAACATATGTCGCTTTCAGCGGTTGGTTGCAAAAACATCTCTTTGAATAACGAACATATTGAAGATGTTGTGCTGACTGGACACCATCTTGGCTAGCAGTGACTTTCCAAAGTGCAGAGATAAATGGGAATACACTTTACACGATCGCCCAAGATAAGAAGCACCAGCAAGCAGTGGTGTCGATTTGATGCAATAATGAATGAAGGCCCAAATGACACATATTATGGTTACATAGAGGATATATGGGAACTTGACTATGGACCTTCTTTTAGGTCCTTTGTTTAGGTGCAAATGGGTCAAAAAAACAGGAGCCCAGGGGTTGGGTGAACAAGTTGTATGGATGACAACAGTGGATCTCAACAATCTTGGGTATAGAGACGAACCATTCGTCCTAGCCAAGGATGTGGCCCAGGTTTTCTATGTGAAGGACATGTCTACCAAACCAAGAAAAAGGAAACATAAGGAAGCAAATACATCAAACGATGAGCCAAAGCGCCACATAGTTCTTTCTGGAAAAAGAAACATCGTGGGAGTGGAGGACAAGACAGACATGTCAGAAGATTATAATAAGTTTGATGAAATTTCACCCTTCACAGTGAACCAAACATCAAATTAAATGAAAGATGCTCCATGGTTAAGGCTTCGAAGAAGATTAAATGATGAAGATGCTCCATCATCAGGTTAATTGAGAATGTTCATGGCACAAATGAGTATCTCAACATCTCAATCAATTTAACTGTAAGATGATCGCATGGAAATTTCCCAACCCTTTCCCCAGCACTGTTTTAGAGGAGATGTAGTCGTTCGGGGGCTTAGGGGAAAAATTCCGAGGCATTAGAAGATGCAGTAGAAGTGTGCCAGGTATATGAGAAGCTGTGTGAGAATTTCCCAAAACTTTCCCCCAACAGTACTGTTAGAGGAGATGTAGTAGTTCACGGGCTTGCAGGGAAATTTTTGAGCAGCTTCCGAAGATACCGTAGGGCGTGTACACAGCGACATCTTAGAAAGGCTGTGTCCAACAGGAATTTCCCAACCCTTTTCCTTCATCCATGGGAATGAAGCTGCAGCAGCTTGCTTGCCGTGGCGTATCGATGCTCCTTTTATAGGCACACCTCTTCTACTTTGTCTTGTTCTTCGAGAGCGTCGTGCGCTACATGCTTTATCTCATCGGCAGTGCGTCCACACTTCGTTCTTATCCTGCGACATCTTTGGTCGGTTGTACCTACCAGCCAGTTCAAAGGGACCACCCACCACGTCCTTATCCAGGCAGTTTTGTTAGATGACAAAAAAGGATCTTTCGTCCGGTTGTACCCACCAGCCGGGACTAAAGGTTACACACGCGTCCTCCCCGACAGTTTTGTTAGATGACAAAAAAAAGATCTTTAGCCCGGTTGTACCCACCAACCGGGACCGCTCTTCAGCGCTGCTAACGTTCCCGCTGGCCACCTGCTACATGGTTTCTACACTTCCCGCCTCCGTCCTCAGCCATTTTCCTATATATATGATGGCTTGGCCTCCATTTACATACCACATCTACACTCATATCGCAAACCTCATCACTCTCTCCCCTGGCTTCCATCGTATCTCTAACCCTCACAGGAGAACGGAGCGCTTTCTTGTCGAACTACCCTGCCCGCGAGACTCTGTCCGCCGTGCAGTTCTTGACGTCGGAGCGTGCGGGTCCCTCCTGTCCCTCTACAGGTGTAGCGTGCCCCGGGTGGCATCACGAACCCTCTACCGGCTCACGCCCGAGGCTGTGGAGGAATCCCCGGTGGCATCCCGACTACAGCCCACTTGGGGAAGCTTCTTCATCAATCGGCCTGAGAGGGGCGCTTGCCAGGCACGGGGAGGGCGGCCCGCCTCGCCCGGTTCTTTGGAGCCGGCGGAAGTCGAGCGTGGTAAGCGCGGCCGGACTCTCAGAGCGTCATGGCCCACCGTGGCCCCCGCTTGGGCGCTACCCTCAGTCCCAGCCAACGCGTGCTCTCCCGCCGAGGTTCAACTACCGCGACCCAGATGCAGCGACGATGACGACGACTACGAGGAGTACAGTGGCGAGTACTATTGGGCTAGGCACGAGTATGACTGAATATTGTCGAACAGTCGAATCTGGCCATATGTATCTTAATTAATTTTTTTCAGTTGAGCTGCATTACTTTAATTCCATGTACGGCGGGAAACTTTTTCTACGTCATCGTGTGTTGCCACAACGACTTTGTTAATACAATTAAAATATATAAACAACTAGTAGTCCCACCAAGGGTCGTTGTCGGCCCAAGTTGTATTTCGAACTCGAGCTACGGTGGTGGCCGGTACATGGTGGCGGCGGTGGCAGAGTACATGGCGGTGGCAGTGTTGGCATTCACGCGGTGGCGGCAGTGCTTTGTACATATGGTGGCAGTGCTTGATACAGCGGTGACGGTAGTGGCAGTATGGCAGCCCAGTGGTAGCCAGCCGCAAGCGGTGACGGTGGTGGCCAGTACACGGCGGTGGCAGCGGTGGCGGCCAGAACGGTGGCGGTGGCAGTGCTGCTGGTTGTCCGGTTGGTGACGATGCGTGGCGGCGGCGGTGGCAGTACATGGTGGCGGCGGTGGCCAGTACGGCGGTAACCGGTGGTGGCCAGTACACGGCGGTGCGTGGCCCAACTATACATGAGGGTCGTTTTCGGCCCAAGTTGTGTTCGGGTTGTCGAGCTCGAACACGGTGGTGGCCGATACATGGTGGCGGCGGTGGCAGTACATGGCGGTGACGGTGAGTGGCAGTACACGGCGGTAGCAGCAGTATGCTACATAACGATGGCGGTGACGGTAGCCGGTACAGTGGCGGTAGTGCTTCGATACATAGCGGCAGCGGTGATGTGACCCATGGTGGCGCGGTGGCAGTATAGCGGTGACGGTGATGGCGTACACAACGGTGGCAGCAGTGGCGCCTGTACATGGCGGTGGCAGTGACGGTAACGGTTCTGACGGTAACGGTGGCGGTCGTGGCGCGGCGGCCCCGGTGGACACGTGTGGCGGTGCGGTGGCCGATAAGTGGTTTTTATTTGAAATAAGGCGAGGCCGTAGTATTAGGTAGTTGGTCAGGTAAAGGCTGACCAAGCCAATGATGCTTAGCTGGTCTTTTCGGATGATCAGCCACACTGGGACTGAGACACAGTCCCACGGGGGGCAGCAGTGGGGAATCTTGGACAATGGGCGAAAGCCCGATCCAGCAATATCGCGTGAGTGAAGAAGGGCATTGCCGCATAAAGCTCTTTCGTCGGAAGTCTTGTGATCGCAGCGGAACTCGAGGAAGGAAGCCCCGGCTAACTCAGTGCCGACGATCGCGGTAAGGCAGAGCCGGTTTGTATTACAAGCCCAGGGCCTAAAGAGGCCTTTTTGCGTGAAAGCTGACAAAAATGGCCTTTAGGCCCGGTTTGTATTACAAACCGGGGAAAGGGGGCCTTTGGTCCCGGTTGGTGCCACGAACCGGGACCAAAGGGTGTGTTACCCCTTCGTCTCCGCGGAGATCAATCCGTGGAGGCAATGTCGAGCCTGCTCCAGAGCTGCCCAATCATGCGTAACGTCCGTCGCCGCTCGCGCCTTCGCGCCGCCGCCCATGCCGCCACACGCCCGCCGCCGCCTTGCGTCACACTTTGCAGCGCGTCCTGGCCATCCCCGCCGCCCAGCGTCCACACGCCCGTGTGCGACGACGCGCCCTCGACCCCGCACTTCCTCCTCGACCGCCGCCTCCGCGCCGCCGGCAAGAGAGGTGAGCGTGACCCCCTCTATTTTTTATTCTTGTTATTGATTTTTGTAAAATTATTATATTGTTAGTATAGTACTTAATTAGAAAAATTGTTAGTATAGTTGTTATTTAGTATAGTTAGAAATAGTATAGTTTGTTAGTTAGAAATAATATATAGTTAGAAATATTAGTTACAAATATTAGTTAGAAATAAGTTATGAAAATTATAGTTAGAAAAAAGTTATGAAAAGAATATTTGTTAGAAATAAGATATTGAAATTATAGATTGTTAGTACATTGTTAGTATAGTTAATCCGATATGTTAGAAAAAGTAGTGAAAAGTAGTGATACGCGCCGTGTAATGCCAAAGTCCGTGGCGAGTGCAGCCATGACATAGTGCCGACGCCCCTGTCGGCGCCCCCAAATAGAGTATATATATAGTCACAGGCGCCCCCCAAACGGTAGTGCCGGCGACTAACATATAGTGAAGTTATTTTTAATTTATGTTAACGTTGGGTATATATATATATGATTTGTTTCGTAGCTACGATGCCGCGACAGCCGCCGCGCGCCGTGGTCCGACTCTTCTAGAGGAGATGCAGCAGCTGGGGGAGGTGGACTGGGCTCCGCCGGTGTGGCACTGGGAGGTCTTGGCTTAGGGTGTGCTTACCTTGGTGCGGAATCGGGTCCCGTCGTCGTTGGGTTCCTTCTTTAATTGGAGATCTTATGGGCCACGATGCGTTTCGAGAGGGAGCCGGCCGCCGGGGAGGCCTTTCGAGCGCATTGCGCGGAGGAGACGACACGTTAAACGTTATGTATCATTAGACAACATGTATAGGACAGGATGGAGGCGTTATGCAGTCCTCATGTTCATTATGCTCCGTGGCCCATTCAGTAACTGGTGTTCACCGTGACGGCTCGAGTCCCAGTGGTAGCGGTCGTTGAAGAATTGTAGTATTGATTGATGTATTAGGGTTAAATAAACATGAACCCGATCTATGTATGCATGTAACTGCACTATCAGCTGCTTTCAGCACTATATTATTGATTTTCAGTTTTCTGCATTATCCTTAATTTGATCATATGATGGTTCCTATATATAGCTTGCAGGTCGTTGTAGAAAGCATGGAGAGAGATGAAACTCAAGAAAAATTCATGGCTGGCCTCATAGCCAGCGGTATTCTGGATGATCGCGACAACGACATTATTCCAGATGATGACGATGTCACCGCAAATTTTTTGAATGACTCCGGTGAGGGAGCGGAGAATATTGAGGAAGAAGATCCTAATGGCGTCGGTGAGGAAGAAGATCATCATAATGGCTCCGGAACCGTAGTTATCACCCAGGTATATAAATTAATTAAGCCGTTGTTGATCGACTAGATGCATTAACTAATTAAATTGTGCTGACTATGAATTATTTCTTTTTTAGCCCTCAGGATCGAGCACTTCTTCTGTAAAGTCGAGGAAGCGAGGCCGGCCAAAAAGTTGGATGACGGTGTTAGGCACGACATCACCCACATCGCTAAGGATGGTAAACCGATTGCTCCAGAGAGAAAGGTGCAAAGGCATTTATAGCTCAATGCGGAGTGCTTGTTAGGGACCACGTCCCGATCATCCATTCGAGAATGGAACAAGCCAAAGGGACTAGTGCTGTTATGCAGAGGAAGAAGCTCAAGGTCTTTATATCGATGATGTAGCCAAAAACAGCATTGACCAAGCTCATGTCACATTTCAACATAGTACCCGAAGAGAGTGCGGTTGAAAAGGCCAAGATGGAGCATGCCCTCACCGAGTTTGCCCAAGAAGAAGATGGCCGAACTATTCGAGAACCACAAGAAAAGATTACGCGACCTTATCAAGAAAAAGAAGACTCCGAGACAGTGAGAAGGTAAAAATCTTGAGACCGAATTCGTGAAGTACAGCACGGAGTCAGAAGAATTTAAAAAGGTCGGAAACAAATAAGGCAAATGCTGCGTTGAAGAAATATCACCAAATTACAGGTCCATGCCTAAGTGGCAGGCAGCTGAGTGGGAGGCGGCTAGGGGCAAATTTGACCGGGAAAGGGATCAGATTAGGGACACACGGTTGGATCGAGCGGTGTAAGGAGTGGTTCTACGGGATTGGGGGAACGTTGCATCCAGAAACAGGGAAGTGCATCTATAAGAAAGCTCATCGGAAGTTTCCCATTGAAGCCCTGGAAAAAGCACATAAGGACGTGGAGGAGGGGAGGTTCCAGCC
Source organism: Lolium multiflorum (assembly GCA_030979885.1). Lineage (NCBI taxonomy): Eukaryota > Viridiplantae > Streptophyta > Magnoliopsida > Poales > Poaceae > Lolium > Lolium multiflorum. Next base: position 57,423 of record JAUUTY010001011.1, on the reverse strand, counting down.
CGATAGAGAGAACGATGAGCTGACACACGCCCTTGGGAACAAAGAACATGGCGGACGACACGAAGCCTGAAGGCTCGTTAGTGGAACATTGGCAACTCTGCGGAAAGGAAGAGATTTCTTGATAAAAGCCATGAGAGGAGAAAGGCAAGGGAAGCAGACCGCATAACGTCCTTAGAGGAGGGTTTTACCACCATGCAAGCCCAATTAACCATGGTAACCCAAGTACTTACATCCCAGATGGCTCAGGGGCAGGCTGTAGATCTTGCCCAATGCCCTCGTCCCGCTGCAATCTCAACAACACCGGAGAAGCAGCGTAGCTTCCTCTCAGCGGGCCGATCATATTAATGATGAGGTGGTCGAGCCTCCTCGCTACCCTCCCGCGTGGATGATCTCACTGAGAGCCGTCCTTGTGAGCTACATGTTAAAGTTTTCAACCTATCCTTCAAGGCGGCGGTCGGCATCTTCTTACCTACAAGGTCTTACCATTGTCGTCCGGTCCAAGATGACTTTGCTGTTGTGATGGTGGATGAAGTGTTGAGAGATTATGAGGGTGTTATCACCAGAATTTGACCAAGCGAGAGGTGGGCCGCGATCAAGATGGACTTAAAGATATACATATGCGCGTAGAGAGATATGTGAATCGGCCTTATTTACCGAGTTTGGGCTAGCTAGCCCGTGTATCTTAGTTTAGAATTAGAGTTTGTCTCGTGCACGGTTTGGTGCACGCCCACTAGAAAGTCCCCTGGACTATAAATATGTACCTAGGGTTTACGGAATAAACAACAACCAACGTTCAACACAAACCAATCTCGGGCGCATCGCCAACTCCTTCGTCTCGAGGGTTCCTCAGGTAAGCACCATGCTGCCTAGATCGCATCTCGCGATCTGGGCAGCATGGCGCTTTGTTCATGCGTTGCTAGTACTGAAGCCTTTTTGATGGCGAGCAACGTAGTTATCGTAGACGCGTTAGGGTTAGCATCGTTCTTAGCATCATATGCTTGCATAGTGCAATCCTAGCGCGTCTAGCCGTCCTTGTGCCTCATCATGGGTGCAGGGGCGGCACCCCGCGTGATCTTTATTTAGTAGATCTGATCCGTTATGGTCGCTCCTTGATTCATCAAGGATTAGTTTAATATCTGCAGTAGTTAGGCCTTACAAAGGGTTGGAGGATCCAGCGGCATGCAGGGTGTAGTTTGCTGCCCCTAGGCAGGACGAGGATCAAACTAGTGTTGGTTTTTAGGCCTTGTCTAGGGCTGGCACGTTTACCATGCGTGAGCGCGAGGCCCAATCGTGGGTAGGATGATCCGATTATGCGGTGAAAACCCTAGATCGTCGTGGATCTCATATGCTTTATCTTGATCAAGCGGGACCACCATATATTCGACGCAGCAGATCATGGGTGGAGCGGCTCCATGAGCCGATTCACGGGACAACCTGAGAACCGATCGAGGCTCGTGACTAACGTGGTACGTGTGTGCCCTGCAGGAAACTTAGCGAGGCATCATCCACACCTTCATCCACGGTATAGGTCAGGTGGCACGCCCTGCGACCCGCATCGGCGCGCGCGACCAGGAGGCTTTGCGGGCCGTCGCTCGGGGGACCGGCTAGCCGCAGCCCTAGTCATTCCCGGCTCTACGGTGTTGGCCGGTCACTGCCCGCCTCAGCACATTACAGCACGCCGTGGGACGATCTTCAACGACAACCACCTCGCCATCCACATCGAGATGGCGGAAGAAACTCCGGTCACCTTGAGGAACTGCTGGCAGCTCAAGGAAGAAAATGCAGCCGAGGTCGGGCCCTCCGCCAAGCAGCTCTTCCCGGCTCTTCCCACGACGCCCGCTCCCATGGCGTCAACACGGTCGATCTCGGCCACTCCATAAGGGAACCAGGGTTCTCTTTCGATGCCAATATGGCAGGGTTCGTGATTCGCCATGACGCGGACAAAGCGGAAAGCAGCCACACTCGTGGCAATGAGAAAGACGAGGCCGCTCCACGTGAGCCGGCCCCAAGACGACGATAAACGGTACCTGGCCGAGGAGGAGGCGAGAAGCATGTGCGGTATCCACGCCCGTTATCCGTGCATCTCCTCAACCCAACAAATATGATCAGCCATACGACCGACACCGCCCGTGAACGACCAAAGGAATTCATCGACGATGCGGTAGGAGAGTATCGTCAAGACAACGACTATGGCGACGAATTACGACGTCGTGACAATGAATGAGCAGCTGGGCTGCCCCTTCTTGAGATCTTGCTTGGGATTCCGGAATGGGCACGATTACCAGCTCTAATCGACAATTGCCCGGAAGATGCAAACAAAGAGAGAAGGTGCGACTAAGGTATCCGTGTTCGAGCGCCTGGGGCCTCTCCCGCCTTGGAGTAGGCATACCGAGTCCGTTCAGATGGAAGATCACGAGGAACTCGAAGACGGTGATGAAGAGGATAAGTATCATCGGCCAAGATGGTGTCTGACGGGCTCAGCCGCTCCCAAACACGGTTTAGCGACTACGTGCGTTGGAAGAAGCTGAAAGGTTAATACACGTTGAGGAAGGCGCGGCCTGACCTGGCCGGAAAGTCCAGCGAACCCTGGATGAGGAAGGTCGGCCACAAAGAAAGTGGCGCCCCAAGCAAAGGAAAGCCCGATGTGAGACATCGGCGCTGCTATGATTTTCGTCCTTCTGCCGAATTTGGCGTAAAGGTTATATGAGCACCTGTGGCACTGGCCCAGATTTCATGACCCACGTAGGTCATCTTGGCTGAGAAAGGAGTTACGAGGGCATACGAAGGCCCTGTACTTGCAGAGCTACATCAATGGACAGCTTGTCAATAAGATGTTGGTGGACATGGGAGCGGCAGTCAACATTATGCCATACTCTATGCTGCGGCGGTTGGGGGGACGCTCCACCTCGGATTTAATCAAAACCAATGTAACATTGATGATTTCATGACCAAACATCGGCAACGCAGAAGTTCTAAACGTGGATCTGACCGTAGGAAGAAAGACTATTCCTACGACGTTCTTTGTTGTCGGCAGCAAAAAGCACATATCTTTGTAATATTAAGGAGGGATTGGATCCACGCCATTGTTGCAGCTAAATCACGATGCACCAATGCCTAATTCAGTGGGATGGAGATGAGGTGGAGGTAGATCACGTAGATGATTCGCCGAGATTTCAACAGCCGGTATGGGCATTTGGGAGGCATCGGGTCAAAGAGCCACTCTCGGGCATCAATTTGGACGTGAGCATCGATGTGACAAAGAAACGGGGTAGAGCTGGTTCTATCCTTAGGACTGACCGTATAACGGAAACAACATCGGTGGACAAAGGTGTTGAGACTGATCCTTGCGATGGCCCCAAAAAATTTTGTGGAGGAACATTACAAAACCTTCACCAAGCACGCAACGTGGAGGCCGATTCCGGCAATCGGCCAATTATCCCACCATCTATTTTGCACAGGACGACATTTGACTGACCGAGGGACTACCTAAAAATGGAAATGCAAATCAATTTTCTTGAGAATCGGCTCGGGGCATCTAGATGGATTAAATACATATGAGGCAACATTATCAAGTATGGGGGCAGCCGCACAAATCGGCCGTGGAAAGAGATTGAAAATTTTTGAGCACAGCGATGCACGGCCATCGACTTGGGCATCAACCACCTTGCGACCGTCACGCGAAGCAGTATGTCTCGGGCGAGGCTCCACTGAAGGGCGAATATGTCGGCGGCTCTTCTCAGTAGAATGGTTGATGCCTCAAGCGGATCATTGTGTCGACAATGTCGGGTCGCGGCCCCGCGAAGCAGTATGTCTCTTCTGAAACCAGGAGAATAGTCGATGTTGAGGCGATCGGCTACGGCATGTCACGATCACAAGGGGGGAAAACATCAGGAAACATCCTCACCAAGAGCTGCATCAGCCTGCCAAAGGTAATGAGCCAATATTATCGACGGAACGCAGGACCTGAACGGGAGAAGCTCAGGGAGACAGTTGGCCCACAGTCCTTCACTATAGGTGGCAGATTTTCCCAATCGCTGGCCCTGCTTCCCAACTTACCGAAGAATGATCTTGATATCACTTGAGAAACATCGGTTGCCATACAAGCCAATTGAGTGACACGCACGGGGCTTTGTTGTGGGCACCTGCCCGGAACCAGATGGCCAGCCCGCTGGATTGGCTAGCAAGGCTCATGATCTTGCTTGAGGTCTCATGGGGCAAAGCCGACGCTTGGCCGTCGACTCAAGGGGCAAGGTGGTTACAGGCAAAGATCTCATGGAGCATCCATCACCAAATCGGCAGTGTTTGCGCAAGCCTGCGGATCGATCTAGAGGTCATGAGGACAGATGATCGTCGATGATCTTGATGAGCCGAACCATTCGAGCCGAGCTATCTGCACGCATCAGTTCGCCCGAGATGATGAGCTAATTAGAACGACAGGTGGTTCCTCGGGTCTTGACCTTTCAGTACGCCGAGGGCTGGCTCTTTAATTTCTGTGATGTCTGATCAGAAGCCGATGAGTAGCCCAATCTGTTGGTGCGTTTATCTCACTTTGGACAGGCTCGGGGAGCATCGCCCTTTAAGGTTCCTTGTTCTATGGAGCCGATTTGGTTGAAATCGGCTTGCTGCATCATAACTCGTCAAGAGAGGGTGAATTATTGCAGACGGGAGTGTGGAGGTAGTGGAAGGAAGCAACGATCGCTGACGGACTTTGGACCAGGTGTGACCTACGAAGAGATGAGGCATTATCAGGACGGTGGCGAAGAAGATCCGGTAGATGAGAATGCCGGCTGAGGTCCATTAGGTCAGTATGGTTGAGTGCATTTCCCGGGATCTAGGATTTGCGCGTTGCGGCTCGTCTAGGGGTGGAGGTACGGATGGATCTTCCTCGAGTTTATCATGAGAGTCCGATGCATTGCCATCGGCTCCTTAAAGCACCGACCAGATTGGCAATCGGCAAGCGCGGTATAAAGGGCAATCGGCTAAATTATCATAAAAAGGACGACAAGATCGAGTTGGGGAAGTTCTCCATTGATTAACTAGAGTTCTTACATAAAAAGCTGATTGCTCTCAAAAGAAGATCCTAGGGGCTACATTACGTCGCGCCAGCAACGGCAACCACCACACACCTCGTCGGCGCCCCTATCATACATAACGTACGCACCACGTGCTGCCGCCGCCTCGTCGTCGTGGCACAGCAGCGCCGCCGTCGCGTCCGACCCGCCACCACCCCAGCATCCCGCGTCGTCGTGCGTGCATTGTCGAAATCGCTAAGTTGCCGGACGGTGGCGCTTGGCCGGTGGCTCGTCGGAGGACTGTCATCTTAACTTCCTCCTCCTCCGGCCTCTCCTCTTCGGAGGAGGGGGTGCCGTCCCAGGGAAGGTGGTCGTCGTCGCTTTCCTCACCGCCTCCTCCTACAACTTGAGAAGGAGAGGGAATTCGCTCTCCCCGTCGATCGGGGACTGGTCGTCCTCGACCGGTGGAGAAGTCGTGGCTGGCTCATTCCGAGCCTCGATGGGCGCGGCGAATGTTGGCGCGTGGGTTTCCTCGGTTCCATTCGGCGATCGGCTTCCTTGGGAAGGGGAGGCTGCGAAGGTCGACGAAGGAAGGCACGGGTGGCACGGGAGGGTTTTTCTTTCGTACTAGTGCAGGGATGAGGCTACGGGAAGTGGCCGAGATAGGGAATATCGGTTAATGCCCTAGCGGTTCCCGAGAACGTGGTGCCGGAACCGTCAGAGACGGCGAGGAGGCAAGACGTCATCATGAGGAAAACTGCGGCGAGTTCTGCCACGACATGACCTGACGAAGGAAAGTATGTAATGATTTGGAAATGTCATTTCCAAACCAGGTGAACATGTGTTATCACCAGAATTTAGCCAAGCCGAGGAGGTGGGCGCGATCAGATGGACTTGAAGATATACATATAAAAGAGATATGTGAATCGGCCTTATTTACCGAGTTTGGGCTAGCTAGCCCATGTATCTTAGTTTAGAAATTAGAGTTTGTCTCGTGCACGGTTTAGTGCATGCATTAGAAAGTCCCTGGACTATAAATATGTACCTAGGGTTTACGGAATAAACAACAACCAACAACGTTCAGCACAAACCAATCTCGGCGCATCGCCCACCATCTCCTTCGTCTCGAGGGTTCTTCCGGTAGCTGGCTAGATCGCATCTCGCGATCTAGGCAGCACGGGCCTGCCTAGTTGTTCATGCGTTGCTCGTACTGAAGCCTTTTTGATGGCGAGCAACGTAGTTATAAGTAGACGCGTTAGGGTTAGCATGGATTCTTAGCATCATATGCTTGCGTGGTGCAGCCCTTGCGCGTCTAGCCGTCCCTGTGCCTCATCATGGGTGCGGGGGCGGCCCCGCTCGATCTTTATTTAGTAGATCTGATCCGTTGCATGTTCGCTCCTTGATTCATCAAGGATTAGTTTCCAATATCTGCAATAGTTAGGCCTTACAAAAGGGTTGGAGGATCCAGGCGGCATGCCGGTGTAGTTCTTGCCCCTAGACAGGACGTTCCAAGGATCAACCTAGTGTTGGTTTTTGGGCCTTGTCTAGGGCGGCTTACGTTTACCATGCGTGAGCGCGAGGCCCAATCTTGAGTAGGATGATCCGATTATGCGGTGAAAACCCTAGATCGTGGTGATCCCATATGCTTTATCTTGATCAGGCCGGGACCACCATATATTCGGCCACCTTGGACCAATCATAGGTGGATCGGCTCCATGGAGCCGATTCACGGGGTTAACGAGCCGATCGAGGCTCGTATTTACCGTGTACGTGTGTGCCCTGCAGGAAACTAAACGGCATCATCCACACCTTCCCGACCGGGTATAGGTCAGGTGGCACGCCTGCGACCCGCATCGAGCGCGCGACCGGGGGAGGCTTTGCGGTAGTCGCTCTACCGAGGACTGGGGCCAGCCATGGCCCTAGTCCATTCCAGCTCTACGGTGTTGGCCGATCCACTTGCCCCGCCGGTGGGTTTCTGACGTCAACAGAGGGGATGGTGCTTGAGCACCCTGCAGGTGAAGATGGGGAAATCAAAGAACTGGGAGAAGCCGAACCACCGTGCAATGGAGGAAGGAGAACATTGTGTTTCCGGTGAGAACCACAAGCAGGCCACACACTCCCGCCTCCTCCCCGCCACTGCGGGGTCTCCTCCGCGTGATGGAGTCTCACTCAGCGTGATGATTCTCCCTATGCGTGATGATGATTCCCCTATGCATGAGCAGTCTCGCCACCTGAGCGACGACCGCCTCCTCCTCCTCGTCGGGAGACTCGCCGCCTCCACCTAAGCAAAGAGGAAGCTAACCGCGCCTCCTACAACTCCGAAGAGATCATCAACTCCGATGAGGGCACAAACTCCGAGTTGTTACCACATGAGCGGACACCGAAGAGCAAAAGGCGTTTCTTGCACCGAAGAAGATGTTTATTAAACCGCAAACAATGAAGCACTTTGCCGAGACGAGAATGAAGAGCCTGAGCTGAGATCTGATCATGACCGCTCTCTTGGAGCCGATCCTATAAATAAAACAAGAAAGCAAAAAAAGTCGCGGCTTGGACGGCGGGACAATCGAGGCCATAGCCTTCGTCGTGCAGCCTATGATGATCAGTCGGCATGTCGTTGATCGAGCAGGAGGCTAGAGCTCGGGAGCATCAATTGGGTCTGAAGATTACTATCCCAACGGCTCAAGTGGTAAACAAGTAGATACGGACAAGATCACAGTCAAACACAGCGAGCTGCGCGTCCCAAGGCTGAGATCCGAAGGTTGCATAGTGGTACTTGAAAGCTTCGAGAGGAAGAGGTGATCGCTACCTCACGGTTGTATCTTAGAGATGAGCATTGCTTCCGGGGGAAGGGAGTTAGAAGAAGTGTTTGAGTTATTCAATCAAGACGCCCTCGACAAAGTTGTCATCAGTTACTGTTTGTAAGTGATTTATTTATGTAATTAAGTATCGTAGCTCATCGCTCATTCATTTGCACTAACAATTATCCTCACTATTTTCTTTGTGTACGCTATATATTTAATTATGCAGAATGAAGAAACTCGAATGCAAAAGAGGCAAGCTCCTACCGCTGGGGTTCATAGACCCAGAGACAGTTCATGAAGTTACGGTTCGAGACTTCGCCAAGGACACAGAGGACAACATGGTAATGTTTTTAGTGAAGCAAGCAGACAAAGAGGAAATATTTTTTCCCTACAACTTCAAGTGAGTGTTATATATAACATACATTATGCTTGTGCAGCTTCCACTTTATTCTCCTAATCATTGAGCTATGCTTGTACAGATTCCACTTTATTCTCCTTATCATTGATCTTCTGAAAATTAAATGAGTCATGGACTTCCCGAAACGTAAAGAATATAAGGAATGGGCGGACATAGCTGTCATCCTTCGAGGTAATTTCAATCAATTTCGTATTGGCATCTTCATCTGTTCTGTTCGACGATATCATCAACTAATCAATAACTCATTTACTCATTATTTTTCGCCGGGCAGGGCTTGGAAGCAGGTTCATCACTCACTACAAGGAAAAGGCCTACCGCCGGCGAACCTAAAAAGCCCATTGCCGGCGCACCAGAGCCCGCCCGGTGCAGAACGAACGTGTCTTGGCCATTCTTGCGTGAACCATGCGTGCATGAGCGATAGTGGCTAACTGCTAGCAGGCGCGCCATCGGCTTGTTCGACAGGAAACGTTCATGCGCGCCAGCCAGTGCCAGCGATAGTGCGTCAGCTTGATAGCGCATACCTTGTGCGCCCGACGATGAGTCATTTAAGTCATAGCCAGGCAATAAATTCGAAGTATTTTCGGCTTTTTTCCGGCATAAGTCATATTGTAATGAGTATATATTTACAACAAGTTCATATTTTGACAGCTGAGAACATGCAATATGAGAAGCACATAGAGAGCCAAGTCTCATTTTGGTATCAATACACAAATACGCTAGTCTCGTTTCGGAATGGTGATTCATACAACATGTGCATATGCAACACCAAAGGACTAAGTTTCACAAAGTTAGAAGTCTCAGTAGTCGTCACAAGTGTCTTCATACACCTCACAATGTAGCTCCTAACCTAAACTACAATCACATAGAACATGAACAACATGGTCACGATGAACATCATCACGAAGGCCATGGTCTGCATCCGGTTCCTCCTCATGTCCCTCATCTCTCCCGCTAGATAACGGGCGTATCTTCCTTCCGCCTCCACCCTAGTAGGCTATCCCTTGTAGCTGTTGCCGCTGAAACGACCTGTCTCCGACAGTCCTCCCGGTCGTCGTAGACTCCAGGAACCCTCCCCTTGTACACGACATATGTCGTCGGCATCTCCATGCACAAGACAAGTAAAGCGTTAGTACCAATGCAATGAACAAGTTCCAACTCAAATAAGAGACAAGTAGTATGAACTAAATAGCATGTGCCTCATACTTTGTTGGTCGGAAATAAATAATAACATACAGAGATGGGGTCAGCGAGGCTAGGTAGGATGCACAATAGATTGATGTTGTGGCCATCACACCAAGCCTCACGGGAGAGTGTACAAGTGACCAAGCATTTTAATCATTGGCCAATGCAATTAGAGGTCACGAGCTCAAACAAAAGAAAAGTAGTCTACGAATTAAATAGTGCCTCCTTACTGTAATAGAATTCGAAACACATATTAACATCGAGGGATGGAGTCAGTGAGGCTAAGTAGGATGCACAATAAGATTGATACTGGCCATCGCACCAAGGCTCCCACTTGGCTCCACCCAGGTGTACTGGTAATGGGAACATTCTAATCATCGGCGAACTCCAAATATGAGGCAGTAGGGGTCGAGTAAATGCAAATAATTATTAAGGTATCTACAGCATAATCTTGAAATATATAGCAAACTAAATGAAACTATAGACACCTGTTCACATGCACATCCATACAACTAAATAAAAGCAACAAGTCGATTCTATGGGAATATGTAACAAGTATTACAATACGGAAGTTCAAAGACATATCGTTCAAGCTTTAGCAATAGTGTTCCCGTCGTAGGATCAGGTTGTCCGCCTAGGGGGGATGGACGGCAGCACTCAAGCGTGTTGAACGGCCTCTCATCACGCGACATCTCAAGCGGAGTTCTATCTCGTAATTAGGTGGTAGACCGTAGCCGTAGAAAGAACTCTCCAGACCTATTGTTGACATCATGCACGATTCTGATGCAAATGATGCTGGATGCGACCCCGGTTCTTTCTAATCTCTCTATCGGGGGGCATCGCCATGTTTAAAAACCTCTCTCTGAGACTCTCTGGCAGCAACATGTCATCTGCGTACTTTATGTACTCCTGCATCTCAAGGATGGCGTACCACGTCCATCCCATTGTCTTCATTCGACTGCCTGAAAGGGGAAGTTGGTTGTGTGGGTTAAGACCAAGCCTCCTCGGGATTTCCTCTCTACTTTGAGGGGCCTGCCTTGTTGGCGAAGCCGGTGAGAGCATCATTGAGAAGGGCCCTGATCTTGGTGTAGTCTTTCTTCTTGTCCCTACCGAGTCGAGATAGACTGCATGCGAGTGTTGCGGGTGCACGACGATGAGGGTGCAGTACATGTCTCTGCGGAAAACACACGGATTAACCTTTGGAAATGCAAATGGAGATATAGGATAGAATGGTGATGGGGACTAGCGAGTGATTACTTACTCGGGGAAGTAAGGGATGAGAATTGCGCCCTTCTTAATGTTCGCGACATGAAATCCTCGACCTGCCGGGTGGCAATCGCCCGATCCCCAGCGTTGCAGATGATGCTCTCCCGCATATAGAAGGGGTCCATTATCGCGATGGTCGGCGTCCCCTCCTTAACGATCTGGGAAGACAAGCTAAGAGCAACTAGGCGAACCACACTAAAGTGGAGCATTTGCATGCGATAGATGCTGAAGATGTCATTGAACCGGATGAAGCACAAGTCCGCGGGGTACTTCTCGACGAAGTTCATGCCAGTTGGCACCTTCCACGAAGAGAGGGTAACTAGGATTTTTTGATTTGAGAAGCTGCCTCTCCAAATACTGGACTTGGTTATGCAAGCTCGCCATATCCCCGGTGAGTAACTTGAGGACATGCTCCGGCAGCATCGGTTCACCCAAGTGATGCAGAGGTCGCCAATTGTTTGGCAACTTGTCAAGGAGTGCCACCTTGTCCTTGTCTTTGGCCGCCGCCTTGTCTTTGGCGTCCTTCTTAGCTGGCCTCTTCCTCTTCTTGGGTTGTAGTACTGGACCATCTCCCACCGCCGTAACCGTAGCACGGAGTGTGTTAGGGCTCAGCATCTTCTTGACGGCGGCGGCGGCGACCTCCTCAGGATTTTCCTCCTCAGCCGTTTCTTGAGAATCGAACAGCTTCTTGGAGCACCCATATTTTGAGGCCGGCTGATCCTCATGGACAACTTGTGAAGACGTAGGAATATCCCATTGGAAGTCGTCACGTTCGTATTCCTCGGCCTCTGGCGCCGCTGGCTGTTGTGGTGGGGCGCTGACCACCGGCGCCGCTGGCCGTTGTGGTGGGGCGCTGACCTCTTGTGCAGCCGTTGTGGTGGGGCGGCGACCACCGCGCCGCCTGGCTGTCGTGGAGGACGCGGACCGTGGCGCCGCAAGGTGCTTGTCTTTGCTAGTCGACCCCGAGTAGGTGTTGATCCTAATTAGGGTCTTCGGCCATAGCAGTACCCAACCCTTCAGTGAGGCAAGATTCAACGGGTCTTCGTCATCGGCACCATGCGGTTGATTAGGAGGAAACAAATCCTCATAGCCCGGTAACGCCCGATCCACTTCAACCCGGTAAACGTCATCCTCCATATCTCGTGTGTGCCACTTCTTATCCAGGGGCCGAAGGATGGACCCCCTCGCGACGTCTTTGAGTTCGCCGTTTACTCTCATCAGGAAGGTGCATGGCGTTGAGAGCGCCTGCGAGAACATGTGTATGGCGTTAGAGAGAGGGCAAGGATGACGAAACTAATATATTAACTTGATGTACACATGGGTTAATTACCGTGAGGGCGTTGAGCTCGGCTAATGTCGACGGGCCGGCACATGCGGCGGCGGGCGTGCAAGTGACGGAGGGGCTGCTACCCGGCATGGACGGTGAATCCCTAGCACCAGCGACATTGCCGGCGGCCGGAGGAGTCTCCATTATAACATTGTCATTGCCGGCGGACGGCGGCGCCATCGAGTTGCTGCCGTCGAAGCTAACTTGCATTTTCGGGGGGGGCCTTGTTTGCCACCCTCATACCACGCGTGTAGAGCGTTGAAATCTGCTTGGACTGAAGCGGCGACTTCAGCTTTGACTTCAGGTACGAGCGTAGCTTTGAGTTGCGGTACCAGTTGCGGTACCAAACCAGCTTGGACTTCGGCTAGGATTGACTCCCTCATTTCCTCCGCCTCCCACTGCTTCCTCTCACTGCGCGCATTTTTATCGTCCGCAGAGCGGCAAGCCATAGTGACCATGCTTGTAGCCTGTACCGGCGCCAGCCACACGGCCTCCATGCGGCCTTCTCGTCGGTGAATGCTCATTAACGATGTTTAGCGCCCGTACGAGGCTTGTCCCAGGCTACCCTGCCCGTCGACGCCTGGGAGGAGGAGCCTTCGTCACATTGAGAAAGTTTTTGTCTTTCTTCTTCCTACGGAAGAAACGCGAACCATTTAGAAATGTTGCTACTATTATATGAACGATACTTGATCTAATTAAACCGGTAAATTGCTTACCAGTTTTTTCTCCAACGCCAGGACCTTCTTGTCGTTCGTGAACCAAATTATGTCGGTTACGACCTTCGGGTCCGTGACAAGTTCCCCGGTTAGTTTCTTCTTATGGTACCGGGACCTGATGAATCTTCTTTCAAGCGGGTCCTTGTACTTGAGCCAGGGGTTCTCAATGCCGGCATTTACATACGCCTCGTCCTCCTTCGCCCAATAGGGCTCCTTTCCCTCGTACCCACGGCTCCCAAGGTTGTGGTTGCCGATGTTAAGCTCCCGCATTTCCTTCCCCCACAACTTGCGATTCTTGGTTGCTTGTAGCTCTTCGCCACAAAAGCATCAAAGTCCGCCTGGGAGACATAAGGCGGAGTGGACCTCTTCGAAACCTTTGCCCTCAGCAATCAGCTTCCGCACCATGTACTTGTATGAGGTGTTTGGTGAACTTCAGGAGGGCTTGTGAGTTCACAATGTTATTGGTTTGATCAGTGGAGGCGGTAGGAACTTGTATCGTGAGTGCAACCTCGCAATGAGCTGGGCTCGCAGAGGCGCTTTGCTCTCAGCTCGGAGGTCCGTCTCGTTGAGATTGACGACCTCTCGGAGGATACATGCCGTTGGTTGCCGTACCCTTGGCAACATCCTTAGGCTCCTTCGGCAATCCACGGCGGGGTCCACCTCTTTGTGTGTCTCTGCCGGTGCCGACCGTGTTTTGGCGCCTGCCTTCCGCGGCCTCTTGGAACCACTTGTCCCGGTGCCACTCCCCGGCGGCGCCGCTGGGATCGTCGCCGCTTGTCTCGCCGCCACCCCCGGCGGCGCCGGTTGCCTCGTCGCCGCTTGGCGCGTAGGTACTACCCCCGGCGGCGTCGCTTGCCTCGTTGCCGCTTGGCTCGTCGCCACTACCCCCCAGCGTCATCCTCCATCTCATGATCCTCGTCGCCGCCAACACCAGCGGCCTCGGCATCCTCCTCCGTCCTAAAGAAGTGCCTATTGTAGTGCTCCTCTAATTGTTCTTCAGACGCCATGGTGGCTTGCACTAATAGAAGATGAAAGAGTTAGAATTCACGGAAAAATTCGGCATGACCTTTGCTAAAAATTGGTCATGCCGAGTGCTAGAATTGCCGGAACGGAAATGAATCGACATTCCGGCACTCAATAGCAACTCAATCCCTGTAACAGAAATGCAATTCACATATATGATACATTTTTCATTTTTCATTTCTTTTCCAACCAGCAGCAGAGAATGAACATAGCAACAACATGTGTCATTTCTCATTTGTGAACACTTGACAGCATCTACTGAACAAATACTAATAAGCAGTTGGAAATTCTTGTTACAAGGGAATATGTAGCACACCAGTCAAGATGCTAGCTTTTTCTGGGCATTTTATAAATGGTATAGTGAACTAAACCTACTGCTTCTTTACCTACTGCTTATTTACCTAAACAAACCAGAGAATGAATTCATTTTAGTGCTCTGTCAAAATTTCAAACCAGATAATGAATATGAGGTAGCATAGCATTAATTACCTAGCAATAGTAGTAGCACTGCACTTCAAATATTTCAGAAATTAGTAGCAGTAGCACTGCACTTCAAATATTTCAGCAATGAACTTAACCAAAGACAACATTTGCAACATTTGCAACCAGAGACAACATTTCCATCTCAACCAGAAGCAAACCAGAAGCATTTAGTATAACAAATACAACCAGAGACAACATTTCCATCTCAACATTTCCAACTACTGCCTTTTTCTTTATTTATTTCTGTAGTTGCTACTATCATACCAAACATCTAAATACTGCAGAGTTTAGAAAATTAAACATAATGATTAGGCATTCCCTTACTGTCAACTGCTAATTCATTTTCATTAGGCATTTCATTTTCATTTAATGAAATGAAAAACTAACATACTGCCTAGTGCCTAGTTCTTCTCCAACAAACATTTCATTTTCTTTTTTCACCATGTATTCTAGTCTGTACAAAAATGAGCATGCAAAAATGACCCAGAGCATGCAAAAGCTCAACTTGAGATACCAAGCATTTTCATTAACCAACTAAATCAACCAGTAGGAGTAGCATGACCATTTTTTTCATCATTTTTTTACATGAACCAGAGAATGAATCCTCCAACTTGGCCAGCATTTACAATTTTTCATCATTCCTTGTACTGCTACTGGTACTGCAAGCATAAAAAAAACCCTACTGCCTAGCTACCTAGGTACTGCAAGCATTTTTATTTTCATTTTCTTTTTTGGCAGTGAGCATGAGCATGAGTAGTAGCATTTCAAAATCTTTATTTGCAACCAGTGAGCATTTTTATTTTCATTTTCTTTTTTGGCAGTGAGCATATAAGCCATTCTTCTATGCACAAAAAGAACCAAAACCAGAGAACAAATTCATTTAGTTATTCATCAAGATTATCCAAAAAATAGGCATCAAATTCAATTTGCTACAAATTCAATTTATATGGCCTATTAGCCAGGGCATCAAATTCATGAATTTAACCAGCAAATTCAATTTGCTACAAATTCATTTAGTTAGTCATCAAGATTATCCAAAAAAATTAGGCATCAAATTCAGTTTGCTACAAATTCAATTTATATGGCCTATTAGCCAGGGCATCAAATTCATGAATTTAACCAGCAAATTAAATTTGCTACAAATTCAAGATTATCCAGCAATTTATATGTGATTCATGAATTTACCAGGGCATCAAATTCATGAATTTAACCAGGGCATTCAAGATTATCCAGAAATTTAACCAGGGCACCCTAGCATCTACCAAAAACAGCACACCGTGGGAGTAGAGGGGATCGAACAGGGAGGGGAGAGGGAAGGGGAGGGGAACAACATACCGTGGTGGCGCACGGGGCAGGTGGGTGGCTGGTGGAGGGGACGGTGGAGGATTGTGGCGCCGACGTCCCCGGCCTGCTCCTATCAACGACTGCTCCTCTCGGCGACGATGGCCCTCGCGCGACGCCTCCTCCTCTCGGCGATGGTGTCGACTGCTCCTCCTCTCGGCGGTGACGCCCTGCTCCTCCTCGCGGCGGGGTTCTCCTCCTCTCGGCGGCTCGGCGGCACGGGGGCGAGTGCAGGGAGGCGGCGCGGTTAGCTAGCGCTAGGGTTCGTTGGTTTGGGAGAATGGGGAAGAAGGAGTCGTGCGTGCGGTTAAGTCCCAGGTATAGCCGGACTCACCTTATTGCCGGCGCACCATTTGGTTCGCCGGGAACAACTGTACCCCCGGCGAACCAAACAGGTGGTGCGCCGGCAATAAGGTGAGTCCGGCTATACCTGGGACTTGTTCCCCAGCTAGCCCCTGGCTGGCTGTTCCTTTTCTGTTTTTATTTTCTTTTTCTTCATTTCTTTATTTATTTTCACTTTCTTTCTGTTGGTCATTATGTACCAATTTTAGTAAAATGCTAAAGATGGTTTGAGTGAGTAGTTCATTTAGTTTATTTAATTATGACCCAATTTTATTTTATTTTTCTTCTTTTCATTATTTCTTTTCATTATTTCCTTTTCTATACTATTTTATTTCCTTCTCTTTTCAAGATAATAACCAACAAGCAATATGAGTTAATTAGGCATTACAAAAAAATATGAGTTATATATATACATACACATAATATTGACCAACACAATATTAATTAGTCATACATAAAATATTGGCCATGACCATATGAGTTAATTATGCATTACAAAAGCAATATGAGTTATAGATTGCAAATAAAGTTTTACATCATCGATTGAGAAGAGTGTTTCGCTTTCTTCTTGCTTTTCTTGCTCGTCGTTGAATAATTTAGCCCCGTGTCGTGACTTCTTCTTTTGAAGGGTCGACCTGACCTCGGTAGCGTGGTCCTGCTTCTTCTTGTGGTGTATGTTGTGTCTTCGTCCTCGGATTCTTCCATCATTGGGTCTCCGACTTGTCCTTCGAAGTCTTCCTCGTTGGCGACTCCATCCATTCCGACGATGGTCCTCTTGCCTCTCCTCACGATAACACGGCTAGGCCTGGATGGGTCGGTTATGAAGAAGCATTGGTGCACGTGTTCTGCCAGTACCCATGGCTCATTCTGCGCGGTGGCGTTCGTGGACTTTGATTTGTTGGCTTCGGGTAGAAACATGGTGGTGAAATACCGGTCTTCTTTTGTGACGTTCTTAGCCCATCTGATACGGAACATCGGCACTTTCTCCCCAGCGTAGCTAAGCTCCCAGATTTCCTCGATTCTTCCGTAGTATCTAGTCTTTACGTCACCCGTCCAGGAATCCATCGTTACCCCTGAGTTCTGGTAAGCACTGTTCTTGTCTTTTTCTTCCGTGTAGAATGTGTACCCGTTGATATCGTACGCTTGGTAAGTCATGAGGTTGGGCGCGGGGCCATGTGACAAGGCCAATACTAGTTTATCCTTGTCAGAATCCATTGGTGGGGGATTAGCATCAATGTGGTCTTTGAACCAGCGCGCGAAAGAGGAGTTGTGCTCTCTGTATATTTCTGCTTCCGTCATCATCGGCTTGCCACTGTTCTCTATCATGGTTTTGTGCTCTTTCAACCAAGGATCGATCAAGTCAATGTGTTGTAGCGCTACTAAGTTGGCCCTGTCAAAGTCGGAAGTCCGACCAGACATGTGCACGTGCAGTTCCTTCCTTCCATTTTTGTGGCCTACTCCCTCGAACCTGCGGAGGTGCTTGTTTTGAGGCAAACCAACAGGGTCCTCGATGTCTAGATAATTCGTGCAGAAAGAGATGCACTCTTCGGTGAGCCAGCCCTGTACGATGCTTCCATCCGGATGTGACCTGTTACGAACGTATCCTTTAATGACCCCATTCATTCTTTCAAACGGCATCATGTTGTGTAAGAATGCCGGCCCTAGACTGACGATATCATCCATGATATGGACCAACAGATGGACCATCACGTCAAAGAATGCAGGCGGGAAGTACATCTCAAGCTCACATAGGATCACCACGATCTCTTCCTGGAGCCTTGCGAGTTTCTTCACGCTTATCGACTTCCGAGTTATGACGTCGAAGAAGTTACAGAGCCCAGTCAGCGTTGCACGGACATGGTCATCCATTATACCTCGGATTGCAACCGGAAGAATCTGCGTCATCATCACGTGACAGTCATGAGACTTCATGCCGCTGAAGTTTCGTTTCTTGGGGTCCATGTATCTGCTTATTAGCCCGGAGTAACCGAAGGGCACTCTGACTCCTAGAAGGCAATTGAAAAATTGATCGACCTCGGCCGGACTAAAAGTGAAGCAGGAGGGGGGACAGTAATAGTCTGGCTGCTTAATCCTTTTGCGCTTCTGACCGCCGTCCGCCTCCTCCTCCGACTGTCCCTCTTGGGCCGCCGGGATCTGAAGCTCTTCCCTGATGCCCAAAACTTTCAGGTCGTGTCTTGCTTTCGGCCCATCTTTGGTCCGGTCCGGCATGTTGAGAAGAGTGCCAAGCAAGCTCTCGCACACGTTCTTTGTAATATGCATGACATCAAGGCAGTGAGGTGTATCGAGAATTTTCCAGTACGGCAAGTCCCAAAACACGGACCTCCTTTTCCATACACCAATGAGCGGCGTCGCCGTTGCCTTTTTCTTCTTCTTCTCTCCAGGCTTTTGACGTATCTTTCCCGGCGGAGGGCACTCCTTCCAACCTTTCAGTAATGTATCGATCTCTTCGCCGCTCTTCTTCCGTGGAGGTCCTCGGGGTTCATTTGTACCATCGAACAGATCTCCACGCTTTCTCCACGGGTCAGTCTTCTGTAGCCACCTTCGATGCCCCATGTAAACTGTTTTCGAAGAGCCGGGATCCTTACCAAGCTGCAAAAACATCGTCTCTTCCATGCACCTGACACATGCCTTGTGTCCATGGCACACCTGGCACGAAATGTAACCGTATCCGAGGTAGTCCTGCACCGTCGTGATCAACGCGGCTCTCAAAGGGAAATATTCTTCCGCGACGGCGTCCCATGTATCTACCCCTTCCTCCGCCCACAACGTTTCAAGCTCCTCCTTTAATAGTTCGAGATACATGTTGATATCGTTTCCTGGCTGTGTCGGCCCTTGAATTAGCATACTCATCTGTATGTACTTCCTCTTCATGCACAGCCAGGGCGGGAGGTTGTAGATCCATACAAACACGGGCCATGTGCTATGTGTGCTGCTCTGGTTTCCGAACGGATTGAATCCGTCCGTGCTCGCACCCAACCTGATGTTTCTGGGTTCTGCCCCAAAACTTCCGAATTCATTGTCTAATGCTTTCCACTGGCTTGCATCCGAAGGGTGTGTCAGCACTGGGTGCTCAATCCGATCTTCATCATTCAACACTGCCTCCTTTCTTTCAGCGTGCCGGCGCATGAGCTTTGCTTCCTTGCGGTCCGCGTAGAACCGTTGCAGCCGGGGGGCGAGCGGGAAGTACCACACAACTTTCCGAGGAGCTTTCTTCTTCCCTTTCTTGTACCGTTCAGCGTCACACACATGACATTTGGTCTTGTCCACGTGCTCCTTGCGATACATGATACAGTCGTTGATGCAGGCGTGATACTTTTCGTGGGGTAAGTCGAGAGGGCACGTGATTCTCTTGGCCTCGGCTAGACTACCAGGACACGTGTTCCCGGCGGAAGGAGATCTTTCACGTATTCCAGGATGTCGTCGACGCTTGTGTCCGTCCATCCGTGTTTCGCCTTCATCTGCAGCACATCGAGAGCTACTCTCAAGCGAGACTCCCCCAACCCGCGACCTGAGTCGTACAACGGAGTATTCGAGTCTATCTCCAGTTGCTCAAGCTTTGATTTCCGCTTGGCGCCCTTCGTCTTTTCGAGAAGCAGATCTTGAAGATGAGGGTCCCGCACGACTGAAGCTAGCGGCACCTCTTCGTCGTCGTCAAGGTTATTGTCATCGTCAAGGTTATTATCGTCGTCAAGGTTATCGTCTTCTGCGACAAACTCTTCATCGTCATCAATGTCATGATGCCCTCCTTCTTGCCGGCCATTATTACCACCTGCTGCCGTCGCCCCATTGACCTCCGCGCCATCATCGCTCATCCATTGAGTGTGTCCATGCATGAAACCATTAGTGAGCAGGTGCCCCTGCAATTTTCCTGAATACGGGTCAAACCATTTCCCTCGTTTGCATCTCCGGCACGGACACAATACCTCCGTGCGTTTATTTTCATACATGTCGATGATCGCGTGTTTCAGATATCTCATCACGATGCTTTCACTCATCTCGATAACCATTCTCGCCTGCATGGTAAGATTACATAATTGATTAGAACCATGCATCCGTCGGTAGTTTTCACGGAAAATTTCGGCATGACCTTCCTACACGGTAGGACATAGGAGCGCCAGAAATGTGCCGAAACGGAAACTTGAAGAATCAACATTTCGGCGCAACGTTGGCAACTCATTTTCAACGCCAACACACACACAAGCACAAGCACAACATATATATATATATATACACACGAGCTAGCTTAGCTTCAAATGTCCAACATACGTCGATTTCATTCCTTAATTTGTTCATTAATCACCTATTTGTTTGATATATTCGTCGATGAGATCGAGACGACGCGCCGCGACAATGGCGTATGGAAGCCGACTTTCTAGATCTAGATCTAGATTGAGCGGTCAATGCGGGATATTAGATCTAGATCTACATAGGGGGATGTGGGAGATGCATGTAGGAAGGGAAGATTTGCTCAAAAAATATGATTTTGTTTGGTCAAATTGGTGAAATTGGGGATAGAAATGGGCAAAAATGAGCTGGGTTGGGAGAAGGCTCGGGTTTGTGTGGAGGAGTGGAGTGGTAGTAGAGTGGGGGAGTGGTTGTTGAGCAGAAATAAGCCCAGGTTGCCGGCGCACCATGTGCTGGCGCGCCGGCGGAACTATAGCTATATTATACCACCCCCGGCCCGGGCAAGAGTCATTGCCGGCGCACCAGCCCGCGCGCCGGCAATAGCGCGTTTTCCGCCGGCGCACCCCTGGGCTGGTGCGCCGGCAATGACTCTTGGGCCTGGCCCGAATCGACCGCGGCCATGCCAAGTTTTTTCCCCGGCGCGTCTGTGCGGCAGGTGCGCCGGCAGTAGGCTCTCATCGCCGGCGCGGCAGCAAAGAGGTGCGCCGGCAACCATTACCACCGGCGCATGTCAGAGGTGGTGCGCCGGCACCACTTGCCTCCACCTATAGCCATTTTCCTAGTAGTGAACTGTTCCGGGTAAATGGAAACCGGATTTGAAGATTACCCTGTAAGTAGTACTATATATATAGCTATGTCCGTGAAACTCTATGTATGATATTTACTTTCAATACGATGCTTGATTATTAGTTTGATCGAACTATTTTTTCGTAAAGTGTATGTGGCAGGAACGCGGGAATAACTTATGTGGATACTACGTCTGCACCTTCATTCGTGACATGACCTGTCCCAAGGGTGGGGATGCCCAAATACATGCCACTCGTGTATGATAACAAATTCTCACAATTATCTTAATTAGTACCATCTATTGTATTGATTTCCATTCATATATTGATCTCCTTTTTTAAATATAGATGATACGCCTGCGGGACAGTCTCATAACGGAGGATCAAATACGAGCAATTCAAGAGGAACTCGCGGGATTCTTTCTTACCGAGTGCATAACCCCAGGTGGAGAGCACTATGCGAAGGTCATAGCTAGGTGTTGAGCAACTTTGTAGAAGCTAATAGATTTAGTAAAGAGATCCGACTTGATATGCATGCATTACGTGTACTGTTGACGATGTCTATATATATTCACGACGATTGTTTGTGGTTTCTTGAATGATATATATGCATTGCTGAAACTCAGCCGCGGCAGAAACGCCTTGTCTTTTTGAAGAGAGAAACGCTGCACCCTAAACCTGTGCCGCGGCAGAGAAATAGGAATTCTCTGCCGCGGCAGAAATCCCGCGGTTCGTACCACGAACCGGGACCAAAGGCCTTCCACCGCGAGCTCCCTGGCCGCACGTGCAGCTTTTAGGCCCGGTGCCTTTTTGAACCGGGACTAAAGGGGGCCTTTAGTCCGCCTAATTGGTCCCGGTTTGGAAACCGGGATGAAGGCAAATGGACCGGCCTGTAGCCCCGTTTTCCACTAGTGGTAGTATCAACACTTAGGAGTCCTAGTAGATAAGAAGAGTGTTAAGAATGTAGCAATGAAACGTGTGGAGATAGGGGATATAATAATCCTAATCAAGCTAGTTGATGGGGGTCTTGTCTTGAACTAGTGCTTATGCCCCACAAGATTGGCTCGACAGCGGCGCTAATAGGCAACTTTGGTAGGACTTGGAGGACAAGGTTAGAAGTGCACATACACGAGAAGCTCTTCATAGGTGAAGATCTAAATTTCCATATGGTTACAAGTAATATAGGGTTTGAGGGGGAGGGGTACATGGGGCCTCTAGGTATGGCGACAGAAACCAGGAGGGGAAATACATCCTAGCCTTTGCAACGCCTCCTTTAGGAAGGGGAAATCTCACTTAGTGACCTTTCGATTTGCTTCATTATGGTCTAGTTACCATAACTAAAAAATCAATTCATAAATAAAAGTTTCCCTTATCCAAACACTTAGCGGTAGAATTGACGAATATGGGAATTCATAAATCACAAAATTGAATAATGAATATTGAAGTATCAAACATGTCAACTAGAGGAGGGGTTAAAACACAACTACATACTTTAATCAAATTAGTTGATTTTGGAGATTAATAGTGGCTATCTAAAGTTCTCCTAAAATGCAATTAGGTGACCAAGACCTATATGGTAAGTTCACACTAGCAAGCAAGTAAACAAGATAACTAGATAAAAGTGAACATGCACGAGTAAAAGGTGAGGAATAAATTAACCATGGGATCAAAAAGAAGATTGACTTGTTGATTTATTGAGAAGTTCAAGTCCTTGTGAGGACTCTAATCTCTGTTGGATTCTAGAACGATACCCCGCACACTGCGGGGGAAATCTTCTAAAAAAATATTGTACTCCTCAAATTAAAATAAGTGTCGCAATTTTGTCTAGATATGGATGTATTTAGGAGTATTTTAGTTATAGGTTTATTCTTGAGTAGATGAAGTTCCAACACTTACTTTAGAACATAAGGAGTATAAAGGAAGATGTCGTATATTTGATGGTTATAAATTGGTGAGGTGGATAATTGGATGGAAAAAATAGGTGACATACATAGCTTGATTCATCAGTAATGAATGTTACTGAGGATGACATCGACATTTGATTGGCTAATGGAATAGATGATGTAGATGAATTGTACGCAGAGATAGAATAATATCAATCGCAGCTAGTGGGATTTTTCTTTATAATAAGTATAGATACCATCAAAAACAAAGCCCATAATAGCCCCTCTAAGATGTAACCTTTTGTTTCCACAGATGAGAGACAATATTGATAGATCTTGAGAAAATATCTACACCTTTACAAACTCCTTGAGGAAATCAACAAGCTTGGATTTTCACAAAGCGAATACAACCATATATTGTTCAAACAAACCTAAAAGTAACACAAACAAACAAAATGGGGTTGATCTACTTTTGGTTTAATGGATTTATAGTTCTTCTAAAACTAAATCCTAGTGAGGATGCAACTTTGAGTAGAGGGATTGAGATAGGCAACGGTGACATAACTCAGATTGAAAATTTGGTCTCGTTCATGAAGAAGATCACTATGTATATGGGCCAACAATTCTAATTGATACCCAAAATTGGTAGGAACTATGGAACCTCTAGACTTAGAAAAATATCCAGGCTAACCAAAAGGGGGCTAGAAAAACTTCGGATATAATCACGAAACCTCCAAGACAAGGGACATGGCAAATGCTAGTAATGGTATGCTTCCCTTGGGATTTTCATCTTGGTTCATTTGAACTGTTCATTGAATATATATATAGGTCAATGATGCCCGCTCCTTGTAAAATTTGACCCTCTAATAATATAATGGCTTCTCAACCACTCAAGAAATGGAAAACGGCAATATGAAAATTAAAGACATTATTTTCTCGTTAACCTTTAATGTAGGGGCCACAAAATTCAAGCTTCGCTTAGGCACATGGCTAAATTTTTATGACACACTTGTAAACACTAGTCCCTCTAATCATTGGTCATTACCACCAGAATCCATATATGGATGGAATATGTCCTTTCGTTATCAGGAAAATTACTAGGCCTTGTGTTAGTATGTTTGTGTGTTGGTGCGTCTACTTTGTACTCAACATTTCTAAGAAATTAGAAAAACAAACTAAATCGAAAAAAGGCAGTAGAATCTTACTAGTTCTTAGCACTTTTATCATGTAAGTTTTTTAAAAAGAAAAACATGATTTGATCATAACAAACCCACTTCAAATGATCATGAGATATTATATTCTAGAATATTGTGGAATAATGTTTAGACAAAAATAGTGATATTATGAATAGCAAATTCCACTTTGTACCATCAAAGATGGTTTTGGTGGCAATCCATTTACCGAGATTTACCACCTAGATCAAAGTAGAAAAGACACAATGACTTGCAGCATGGATAATGCTGAGGGTTAGCAGCAACAACCTGTGGTTGGTAAGTAGTTGACAATGTAATAAACTCTAAAAAATTGATGACGAAAGACACTATGACTTGAAAAACCAATCCTTTGGTTAGGAAAAAATACTCACAATGAGATAGAAAATGTATGAATTTTTGTGTATGAGAGCCTCAGATCTTTCTCCAATGATTGCCAGCCTCGGATATCACCATGAAGGGAACTGTAGCACATGATCTCCTCCCACTACAAGAAAAGTTCTGATAGACAACGTCCCAAAATCGTCAACTAAGGGGCATTTTTCGTCGCCTATGGGCCTAACCCGACGATATGGGTTCCGTTGTCGAAACTGCGTCAGGCAAAGTCCAACGACGATTTTTTCGGTCCGTCGCGCTTGGGCGCCCTTCCGCCACGGAAAATCGGACCGTTGCGGAAGTGTTTTCGGGAGCCCGTTGCCGACGTCATGCAAACCGACACGTGGCAGACGCCGTTAACGCCAGTTAACGGCGTTAACCGGCTGAAACCCCATGGTAGATGGTAGGCCCACACAGGCCTGCCACGTCTTAAGCGGGCCGGGCAGATGACATAGTTTGACCGGTCAACTATATAGCTGGGCTGGTCCATTAGTTACGTGGGTCGGGCCTAACCTCTAAGGTTGATTGGTCAAAACTTAAATGGGCCGGCCCATTTAACATGTGGAGTCCACCTTACAAGGGTGGGCCCAAGAAGCAAGTGGGCGGGCCAAAAACACGGGTGGGTCCCACATTCTGGTAAAAGGCCGGCCCATTTGTGTGGGGTCCACCGTATAGCAAGTGGGCCGGCCCAACAAGCTAGTGGGCCGGGCCAAAAACAGTGGGTCCCACTTTCCGGTTAAAGGGTCGGCAGTTTAGTTTGTGGGGTCCACCATATAGCAAGTGGGCCGGCCAACAAAATAGTGGGCGGGCCAAAAACACGGTGGGTCCCACTTTTCTGTTAAAGGCGGCCCATTTAGTATGTGGGGCCCACCATATAGCAAATGGTGGCCCACCAAGATAGTGGGCCGGGCCAAAAACAGGTGGGTCCCACATTTCTGTTAATGGGCCGGCCCATTTGGTATGTGGGGTCCACCATATAGAAAAGTGGCCGGCCAAGATAGTGGGCGGGCCAAAACACAGTGGGTCCACCTTCCTATTAAAGGGCCGGCCCATTTGGTGTGTGGGGTCCACCATATAGAAAGTGGGCCGCCCAACAGATATTGGGCGGGCCAAAAACACATTGGGTCCCACCTTCCTATTAAAGGGGCCCATTTACCATGTCGGACCACCATAGAGCAAGTGGGCCGCCCAATAAGCATGTGGAGCCCATTATCGTGTAAGCGGGCCGGCCTACTAAAGAAGTGGGCCGGCCCAAAATGAAAGTGGGTGTAAGTGGGCCGGCCCAATCTGTTGTAGGGCCCTACTTGTTTGACTAGTCAACTTGCATTAAATTTCATGAGCCTAAAATCTGATTTCAATGATACACACAAGTACATACACAAATAAAACAAATAGGAAAATTACAAGGCAATTAATGTGCCCAAATAAAAAAATTACATAGAATCATTGAGGACTTCTATTAGCATCATCAATAACACGTTGACATTTGGCAATCGCCTTGATTGAATCTTGTGTACTCTTTGTCAACATATCAGCTACAGATCTTAAAGCAGCAATACCATGTCTTTTATAAAGTACAGCCTTGAGATATTTACTGTCTGATGAAAGAAATGGTCTAGGTTGACGGCTATGAGAAGATGCATCAGAAGAAAGATCAGAACTTTTTGTGGGCCTCACTGGTAATGAAGATTGCTTCATCACAACTGCATTCTGATAATAATGCAAAAAGAGTTAAACGATGAACTATGCAAACATTTATTATGCAATGTAGATATAAGATAATAACAAGTTGCATAAATAAGACATGTATGGAACTTGTACTAAGCACAAACTTACATCATAATGTTGCACAGGGTCGCTACAGATCCTTTTTTGGCGACTATCTTCTAATGATGACTGCTTCATTAAAACTGCATTCTGGTAACATTGTAAACATAGTTACAACAATTAACTATTCAAACATGTATTACGCAATGTAGAGATCAGATAACAACATGTAGCAGAAATAAGCACAAGATAAGATAAGATGCATGTACTAAGCACATACTGGCTCACTGCAGGTCCTTCTCTTGCGTGCACTAGTCGTGGTCAACATGCCTATCATTTTAGGTTCAGCCATCAAGTGAAATGCTAATCCTCCTGCTCCATTGTCCTTAATCTGTGTTTAGATATCACATTTAAGACCAAGTCAGCTGGTTTCAAATAACAAAAAACTTGAGCTGCCAAATGAATAAGCCAATATTTACCAGATATCAGATTAAAACCAACTAGATGTTGCTTTGCATGAGATACGAATTTCAGACATTCAGATTTAGAGTAGGGTAATGCCAAGGTTTTACACATAAAGTAAACTGGCATTAAGAATGACCAAATGTCAGGTTCAAATCACCCTCGAAGTTTCTCCAAGACAAGCATATCAAATAGGCAGAAACATAGTAAAGCATGAATGGCATTGCTATGGCAGGGTTCCAAGTGTTAATCTCTTGCATAAGGAACAATGCATATAGGTTATAGATAATAACGGAAGTAAACTGCCAAAATTACCAACCACGAACTCAGATTCCAACCTTACCTAGCGTCCCCGCTGTTAATGTTGGATGTTCTAATAAGTGGTTCGCATGATCAATCCCTAGGAAAAATAACATTGACAAGTCAGTCTACGATAATACAAAGACCAGACATGCACGCAGCAATAACTATATAAGCTAAAGACGAGGTATAAGAGCAAGCAGATTGGAAATGCACATAGCATGATTATAAAAGCAGTGTGAGAATAGCAGACACGAGAAAACAGCTAGCGGTGAGCTAATGACGTGGTATAAGAACAAGCAGATTGGAAATGCCCATAGCACGACTATAAAAGCAGTGCGACAATAGCATGCAGTACAAAAACAGTTGGCAGCAAATGAATGGGTACAAGGCTATAAATATGTGGATGCACACAGGTGTCAGTAGAATGAACAGGATGGTAGCGACCGGATAATGCTTTTGTACTGTACAATATTTAAACAAACTTCATGCGAAGCAACACATCAAGAAAGTTAACGGCATATGAGATCTGCAAATAACTACACAAAACATGGCTAAAGAAACACCGCGATCTAACGGGCCAGCGTACTAACCAAGCTGCGGCGGGGTGGACGGGGGCGGCAACTTGCATTCCAGCGGCGGCGAACGCGGGAGACGATGAATCGACCATGTTTCAGTAGAAGCGGGCGTTAGTGAAGCAGATCTGGTTGGCTGGCAAGGTATTCGGTGAAGTTGATACGGTGGCGAGGTGCGGTGAAGGATCCGTCGGTGGCGAGGTCGGCGGTGAAGCAGATCCGTCGGTGGCGAGGTCGGCGGTGAAGCAGATCCGTCGGTGGCGAGGTCGGCGGTGAAGCAGATCCGTCGGTGACGAGGGCGGCGGGGGAGCGGATCAGGTGGGTGGACAGCCAACACGATCAAGGCTACGCTGTGGAGGAGTATGCCGGCGGCGAAGCAGATCTAGTACTGTAGAGAGTCAGAGCTTTGGCGTGTGAGAGTATTTTTGAGCTAATGGGGCGAATGGTTGGTGGGTGGGTGTGGGCCTGTGGGGAGGGTTCGGGATCTAGGCAAGATATTTCATTGTTACCGAATGAGCCCTCCATGGTCGGTGGGTTGTAGCTTCCGGACCAGGGTTAAAAGGGTAAAACTGGTCACGGGATTTTCGAATGGATGCGGCGGGATGATTTGGCGCGTGGCCGAAATTTTCAGTTTCAAGCTACGAGCAGAACGACAAAAATAATGTTCTTCCCCAGGGAGCTCTCATTTCTTCCTCTTCTCTTTCTCTCTCGAGTCTCTCCCACTCCCCCGGCTCCTCTCCCCCTTCTCTCCGGCGGCCTCGCCGGCCGGAGACGAGGCCGACTTCTCTCTGTATATTGTACACCCTCCGAACTAAATTAATTGATTCAACTTTCCTTAGACGTGTATGTATCTAGAGTAAAAACATGTGTGGATACATCCATATTTAGATAAGCAAAGTTGAGTCAGCTAATTTGGATCCGAGGGAGTTAGTGTTGTTGTAAGCTTAGATCCAGTGTTTCCCATGAGCAGAATGGCGCAATGGAGTCGGGGATCTCGTCATCGGCTTCAGATCTGGCCTATGGTGAATCTGGCGGATCTTGCCGGCCAAACCCCGATCTGGTGCCATCAATGTGATGGCGCTAACGGTGAGGCTTGCTTTGGTCAGTGCTTCAGATCTGGCCAATGGGGAAGTCAAGCTGCTAAAGTTCACAAGCTCGGGGCATACGACGGCGTCATCCGTCTTGCCCGTGCACATCTTGGACTTTCAGCGGCCCTTCTCAGAGCCAATATGCCGTTGCTGAGGCCCTTCTTCTCCTTCGTCCTGGCGACTACCGGCGACACCGTCCCAAGTGGTGCGTCCCCGGCGACGGAGTTGCTGGAAAGGATGCGGAGCAGAGATCTGATGTGCGGTCGAGAAGGACTCGATTGATTTTCTTCTATATGTTTTGGGGTCCTTTTTGTAAAGTTGCAGGTTCTATTAGTTATTGTCTAGTACTTTTGGTCCTCTATGTAATTTTTTGGACTAGTTTCCATTGGCACTGATAAACTTGAATTTTGACAAGTTCACGGGGAAAAAATTCCTTTGCACATATGGCCTATCATGTATAAACATTCTTGAGATTTAAACTATATGTAATGTGCCATGCATTAACCCTAAACCATATATATGTAACTAACCCTAGCTGATCAAACCCTACTTAATTAAAACAAATAACCCTAAACTATACGCATGCACTTTATGCGCAAAGGCGCGGGTGCCTCTAATAATGTGTGTGCGCACTCGATCGATGATCCCTAAACCTTATACAACCCTGAAACCCTAATCCCTAATCCCTAAACCCTAAACACCCTAAACACTAAACCCTAGACCCTAAACCCTAACCCTAACCCTAAACCCTAATTAAACCCTATATATAGGCCAACGACACTTAATTGTGCATCAAGCAGGCCAGGGGTGCCTCGCGGTCCTCTAATTAAATTAAATGTGCCATGCATTAACCCTAAACCATATATATGTAACTAACCATAGCTAATCAACCCTACTTAATGAAAACACATAACCCTAAACTATACTAGCTATAACCCGATCTAATAAAAACATGCTCTATATATATAGCGCTAGCAAGCCGTAGATTAACACCAATTAATATATACATGGCCTATATCGATCATGTTGTATAACATATCCCTGAGATTCATTAATTAATTATATAATTATCGTGATAAATTAATTAACTTTAATTTTGACAAGTTCTCTCGAATGAAAACACATTTGATTAAGTTGCCTCATAATATATATATATAATTAGTGTGCATGCATGGCCTACCATGCATTCGTGCATATATTTTAATGTATATTTGAACATATTCTTGGGGATTTCAATCTCTCTCTCGATCATCTATATATCGTTGGTGGCCAAAAAACACACATATATATATATGCATGCAATTTATGCGTAAAGGCGCGGGTGCCTCTAATAATGTGTGTGCGCACTCGATCGATGATCCCTAAACCTTAAACAACCCTAAAACCTTAAATCCCTAATCCCTAAACCCTAAACACCCTAAACACTAAACCCTAAACCCTAGACCCTAAACGTACCCTAACCCTAACCCTAACCCTAAACCCTAGCTAATCCTAAACCCCAATTAAACCCTATGTATAGGCCAACGACACTTAATTGTGCATCGATCGAGCGGGTCATGGGTGCCTCGCGATCCTCTAATAAAATTAAATGTGCCATGCATTAACCCTAAACCATATATATGTAACTAACCCTAGCTAATCAACCCTACTTAATTAAAACACATAACCCTAAACTATACTAGCTAGCTATAACCCGATCTAATAAAAACATGCTCTATATATAGCAGCTAGCTAGCAAACCGTAGATTAACACCAATTAAAATATACATGGCCTATATCGATCATGTTGTATAACATATCCCTGAGATTCATTAATTAATTATATAATTATCGTGATAAATTAATTAACTTGAACTTTGACAAGTTCTCTCGAATGAAAACACATTTGATTAAGTTGCCTCATAATATATATATAATTAGTGTGCATGCATGGCCTACAATGCATTCGTGCATATATTTTAATGTATATTTGAACATATTCTTGGGGATTTCAATCTCTCTCTCTCTCTCTCGATCATCTATATATCGTTGGTGGCCCAAAAAACACACATATATATGCATGCAATTTATGCGTAAAGGCGCGGGTGCCTCTAATAATGTGTGTGCGCACTCGATCGATGATCCCTAAACCTTAAACAACCCTAAAACCTTAAATCCCTAATCCCTAAACCCTAAACACCCTAAACACTAAACCCTAAACCCTAGACCCTAAACGTACCCTAACCCTAACCCTAACCCTAACCCTAAACCCTAGCTAATCCTAAACCCCAATTAAACCCTATGTATAGGCCAACGACACTTAATTGTGCATCGATCGAGCGGGTCATGGGTGCCTCGTGATCCTCTAATAAAATTAAATGTGCCATGCATTAACCCTAAACCATATATATGTAACTAACCCTAGCTAATCAACCCTACTTAATTAAAACACATAACCCTAAACTATACTAGCTAGCTATAACCCGATCTAATAAAAACATGCTCTATATATAGCAGCTAGCTAGCAAACCGTAGATTAACACCAATTAAAATATACATGGCCTATATCGATCATGTTGTATAACATATCCCTGAGATTCATTAATTAATTATATAATTATCGTGATAAATTAATTAACTTGAACTTTGACAAGTTCTCTCGAATGAAAACACATTTGATTAAGTTGCCTCATAATATATATATAATTAGTGTGCATGCATGGCCTAGAATGCATTCGTGCATATATTTTAATGTATATTTGAACATATTCTTGGGGATTTCAATCTCTCTCTCTCTCTCGATCATCTATATATCGTTGGTGGCCCAAAAAACACACATATATACGCATGCACTTGATGCGTAAAGGCGCGGGTGCCTCTAATAATGTGTGTGCGCACTCGATCGATGATCCCTAAACCTTAAACAACCCTAAAACCCCTAAATCCCTAATCCCTAAACCCTAAACACCCTAAACACTAAACCCTAAACCCTAAACCCTAACCCTAACCCTCTACCCTAGCTAACCCTAAACCCTAATTAAACCCTATGTATAGGCCAACGTCACTTAATTGTGCATCGAGCAGCCCAGGGGTGCCTCGCGGTCCTCTAATTAAATTAATTGTGCCATGCATTAACCCTAAACCATATATATGTAACTAACCCTAGCTAATCAACCCTACTTAATTAAAACACATAACCCTAAACTATACTAGCTAGCTATAACCCGATCTAATAAAAACATGCTCTATATATAGCAGCTAGCTAGCAAACCGTAGATTAACACCAATTAAAATATACATGGCCTATATCGATCATGTTGTATAACATATCCCTGAGATTCATTAATTAATTATATAATTATCGTGATAAATTATTTAACTTGAACTTTGACAAGTTCTCTCGAATGAAAACACATTTGATTAAGTTGCCTCATAATATATATATATAATTAGTGTGCATGCATGGCCTACAATGCATTCGTGCATATATTTTAATGTATATTTGAACATATTCTTGGGGATTTCAATCTCTCTCTCTCTCGATCATCTATATATCGTTGGTGGCCCAAAAAACACACATATATATGCATGCAATTTATGCGTAAAGGCGCGGGTGCCTCTAATAATGTGTGTGCGCACTCGATCGATGATCCCTAAACCTTAAACAACCCTAAAACCTTAAATCCCTAAACCCTAAACCCTAAACACTAAACCCTAAACCCTAGACCCTAAACGTACCCTAACCCTAACCCTAACCCTAACCCTAAACCCTAGCTAATCCTAAACCCCAATTAAACCCTATGTATAGGCCAACGACACTTAATTGTGCATCGATCGAGCGGGTCATGGGTGCCTCGTGATCCTCTAATAAAATTAAATGTGCCATGCATTAACCCTAAACCATATATATGTAACTAACCCTAGCTAATCAACCCTACTTAATTAAAACACATAACCCTAAACTATACTAGCTAGCTATAACCCGATCTAATAAAAACATGCTCTATATATAGCAGCTAGCTAGCAAACCGTAGATTAACACCAATTAAAATATACATGGCCTATATCGATCATGTTGTATAACATATCCCTGAGATTCATTAATTAATTATATAATTATCGTGATAAATTAATTAACTTGAACTTTGACAAGTTCTCTCGAATGAAAACACATTTGATTAAGTTGCCTCATAATATATATATAATTAGTGTGCATGCATGGCCTACAATGCATTCGTGCATATATTTTAATGTATATTTGAACATATTCTTGGGGATTTCAATCTCTCTCTCTCTCGATCATCTATATATCGTTGGTGGCCAAAAAACACACATATATACGCATGCACTTGATGCGTAAAGGCGCGGGTGCCTCTAATAATGTGTGTGCGCACTCGATCGATGATCCCTAAACCTTAAACAACCCTAAAACCCCTAAATCCCTAATCCCTAAACCCTAAACACCCTAAACACTAAACCCTAAACCCTAAACCCTAACCCTAACCCTCTACCCTAGCTAACCCTAAACCCTAATTAAACCCTATGTATAGGCCAACGTCACTTAATTGTGCATCGAGCAGCCCAGGGGTGCCTCGCGGTCCTCTAATTAAATTAATTGTGCCATGCATTAACCCTAAACCATATATATGTAACTAACCCTAGCTAATTAACCCTACTTAATTAAAACACATAACCCTAAACTATACTAGATATAACCCGATCTAATAAAAACATGCTCTATATATAGCAGCTAGCTAGCAAACCGTAGATTAACACCAATTAAAATATACATGGCCTATATATCGATCATGTTGTATAACATATCCCTCAGATTCATTAATTAATTATATAATTATCGTGATAAATTAATTAACTTGAATTTTGACAAGTTCTCTCGAATGAAAACACATTTGATTAAGTTGCCTCATAATATATATATAATTAATTAGTGTACATGCATGGCCTACCATGCATTCGTGCATATATTTTAATGTATATTTGAACATATTCTTAGGGATTTCAATCTCTCTCTCGATCATCAATATATCGTTGGTGGCCAAAAAACACACACATATATATATACGCATGCAATTTATGCGTAAAGGCGCGGGTGCCTCTAATAATGTGTGTGCGCACTCGATCGATGATCCCTAAACCTTAAACAACCCCTAAAACCTTAAATCCCTAATCCCTAATCCCTAAACCCTAAACACCCTAAACACTAAACCCTAGACCCTAGACCCTAACCCTAACCCTAACCCTAACCCTAAACCCTAGCTAACCCTAAACCCTAATTAAACCCTATGTATAGGCCAACGACACTAAATTGTGCATCGAGCAGGCCAGGGGTGCCTCGCGGTCCTCTAATTAAATTAAATGTGACATGCATTAACCCTAAACCATATATATGTAACTAACCCTAGCTAATCAACCCTACTTAATTAAAACACATAACCCTAAACTATACTAGATATAACCCGATCTAATAAAAGCATGCTCTATATATATAACAGCTAGCTAGCAAACCGTAGATTAACACCAATTAAAATATACATGGCCTATTATATCGATCATGTTGTATAACATATCCCTCAGATTCATTAATTAATTACTTATGCGTAAAGACGCGGGTGCCTCTAATAATGTGTGTGCGCACTCGATCGATGATCCCTAAACCTTAAACGTACAACCCTAAAACCCTAAATTAATTATCGATCTCCCTGTGATTCATTAATTAATTATATATATAATTATCGATGATAAATTAATTAACTTGAATTTTGACAAGTTCTCTCGTATGAAAACACATTTGATCAAGTTGCCTAGCTCATAATATATATATAATTAGTGTGCATGCATGGCCTACCATGCATTCGTGCATATATTTTGATATATATATATTTGAACATGCATATTCTTGGGGATTTCAATCTCTCTCTCTCGATCATCTATATATCGTTGTTGGTGGCAAAAAAATACACATATATATACGCATGCACTTTATGCGCAAAGGCGCGGGTGCCTCTAATAATGTGTGTGCGCACTCGATCGATGATCCCTAAACCTTAAACAACCCTAAAACCCTAATCCCTAATCCCCTAAACCCTAAACACCCTAAACACACTAAACCCTAGACCCTAAACACCCTAAACACTAAACCCTAAACCCTAGACCCTAAACACCATAAACATTAAACCCTAAACCCTAAACACCCTAAACACTAATTAAACCCTAAACCCTAGACCCTAAACACTAAACCCTAAACCCTAGACCCTAAACACCGTAAACACTAAACCCTAAACCCTAAACACCCTAAACACTAATTAAACCCTAAACCTAGACCCTAAACACTAGACCCTAAACCATAGACCCTAAACCCTAAACCTAAACCCTAAACACTAATTAAACCCTAAACCATAGACCCTAAACACTAGACCCTAAACACCCTAAACACTAAACCCTAGACCCTCTAAACACCGTAAACACTAAACCCTAAACCCTAGACCCTAGCTAAACACCCAAAACACTAAACCCTAAACCCAGCTAGCTAACCCTAAACCCTAATTAAACCCTATATATAGGCCAACGACACTTAATTGTGCATCAAGCAGGCCAGGGGTGCCTCGCGGTCCTCTAGTTAAATTAAATGTGCCATGCATTAACCCTAAACCATATATATATAACTAACCCCTAGCTAATCAAACCCTAGTTAATTAAAACACATAACCCTAAACTATACTAGCTATAACCCGATCTAATAAAAACATGCTCTATATATAGCATGCAGCTAGCTAGCAAATTAAACGGTAGATTAAAACCAATTAATATATACATGGCCTATATCGATCATATGTTGTATAACATCTCCCTGAGATTCATTAATTAATTATATAATTATCGATGATAAATTAATTAACTTGAATTTTGACAAGTTCTCTCGAATGAAAACACATTTGATTAAGTTTCCTCATAATATATATATAATTAGTGTGCATGCATGGCCTACCATGCATGCATTCGTGCATATATTTTAATATATATTTGAACATATTCTGGGGGATTTCAATCTCTCTCTCTCGATCATCTATATGTCGTTGGTGGCCAAAAAACACACACATATACGCATGCACTTTATGCGCAAAGGCGCGTGTGCCTCTAATAATGTGTGTGTGCGCACTCGATCGATGATCCCTAAACCTTAAACCCTAAATAAACCCTAATCCCTAATCCCTAAACCCTAAACACCATAAACATTAAACCCTAAACCCTAGACCCTAAACCCTAACCTCCTAACCCTAAACCCTAAACCCTAATTAAACCCTATATATAGGCCAATGACACTTAATTGTGCATCAAGCAGGCCAGGGGTGCCTCGCGGTCCTCTAATTAAATTAAATGTGCCATGCATATATATGTGTTTAATTTGGGGATTTCAATCGCTCTCTCGTATGTAGCTCTCTCTACCTCTCTCTCTTTCTCTCTCTCTCTCTCTCTCTCTCTCTCTCTCTCGTTGGTGGCCAACAACACACACATGCACTTTGTGCGCAAAGGCATGCGCCTCTAATAATGTGTGCGCAGTCGATCGATCTAGTTTTGATTAATCATAGCACACAAATAAAGAAGTTGTATTTGAATCCACACAACCTAATCTAAAACACATAACCCCTAACATGGCCTAATTAATTAACCCTTCTCGATCTCTACCTAATTAGTGGAAATTGCACAAAATCAAAAGGGGTCCCTCACTAATTATGCATATCTGCTAGATTGTGATAAACTTTTGCCACATATATATTTGGTGGATGGGTGCATCTTGGCATGTAAACAATTAGTGTTTGCAAATGGCGTTGTCAAAATTTATGTACAAATGATTTCTTTCCATCCAAAGTGCATAAAATGGGAGTTTTAATGAAGAAAGTACAAATAAAACAGCTCAACATGCTTCCACACCCCGATTTTCACACGAAGTAGAGCATATTTAAAGGATAATTCCAGAGTTTTACTATTTTTCAAGCAACTTTGCTAATTTTCCCCCACTCACATGACTTTATGTCGATTTAACGAAAATATGGCGAATTTAAACTACATGGGCGGGATAGTTTGAATTGTGCGCGCGGCAAAGGGAACCGCCTATTCCTCAACCTTGTGCACGGCAAATTACACACGCAACTCCATTAAACGCCACCTACCGACCTTAATTATCACCCCGGCGGCCCGGCCGCATGACCCCCCACCCACCCGTACACAACTTATCCCCGTCCGTGCGAAGAGCTTCCCCTCCCCGTCCCGTCCGTGCGAAGAAGAAGCTTCCCCTCCCCGTCGTTCTTCTCGAGACGCACCGGCGGTCAAGTTGATCCACGGTAGGGCTGCTATCTCTAGCTCAATCATGTATCGGGCAAGACAGCCTAACGATTTATATTTTCTTGATGCTGCTAAAAAAATTCGTCAGTATGCTCGAACTAATTGGCACTTTATAGTTTTCCGCTCGATTTGTCATCGATCAATTTGTTCATTTGCGTGGGCATATAGAGTCAGTTCTGCACTCGATCCGTTAATTTGCTGAAATGCCATGGCAGAGTTTTGTACACGATCTGTTTGCTAAAATGTCGATGGGCATTTTTTGTTTTGTACTCGACATGATTGCTGAAATGCATAATCATGTAGTATAGTTTTGTACTCGATGGATATACATTTCCTACTTCGCCTTAAATTAATCACCAACCACTGTATCTCATAATTAAACAGATGGACAGAACTTGGATACTGCATGGACACTTATGTTCCCCTTCATATATAAATGGTGTTCAACCCTTTATGGGGTTTATTAGAGCTCATGATGGTCACAACCTGGACGTGTATTGCCCGCGCTGCACATGTATGAATGGTGAGAAGAGGCCTCACCCTGTAGTGGCAGATCATTTACACATTTTTGGGATGGACCGCACATATGTTAGGCGGGTTTAGCATGGTGAACCATATAATGATCCTTTAGCAGGAGAAGCAGATCTTGCTCACACTGTATGTGTGCTGGCATATGTAGTTAATTATTTATATTGATGCTGCCGCTGTTTCAATCAATAGTTTGCATTGCTGTGCAAGGTTCTGTACTCAAATTTAACTTGTTGCAGATGGATGGACGGGAAGGAGAGAAAAAGCGCTTGCTTCAGGAAACGGGTTTCAGCTCTGGGACATGTGCTGTGCCAGATGAGAAGGTAAATATGTAAAACGGCATTTGTTCAGGTTGCATCCCTTAGATGTTTGTCTAATCGGTTGATGTACTAATTGCAGAAGCATAGAGTTAAAGAGGTCTCTCAGTTTGATGGGAGATTTGAAGATGAATCTCAGTTTGATGCACCTGTGGATGGTACTGATGACGAGCCTTTCATAGACGAAGGTCCTGCACCTGAGATTATCCAGTCTACAGAAGGAGGCCGTGGACCGAGTACACAGCTTTGCGTTGAAGTGGATGCACGCCCGGAGATCATCACGGGCGTCCGGGTAGTCTCAAGACCACCCAGCCCTGATGCACCTGTGGATGGTACTGATGACGAGCCTCTCATAGACGAAGGTCCTGCACCTGAGATTATCCAGCCTACAGAAGGAGGCCGTGGACCGAGTACACAGCTTTGCGTTGAAGAGGATGCACACCCGGAGATCATCAGGGGCGTCCCGGTAGTCTCAGGACCACCCAGCCCTGATGCAAAATGTTGAGCTACTTTATGATTCGTACTCTTATGTTCTGGTGCTGTAGTATGTTATGATTTGTACGCCTTTGGCGCTAGATTAAGCATTCAGTGGATGATCGCGTTGCAAAATTCGACACCCACACAATCAGTTCATCGTACGAGTAGTAGCACAATTACTTCTACAGCGATTCCTGCCAGCGCATTAGTTGGTAGCATGAAACACTTTCAGGTACTCCCCTCTGATTCATATTAATTGACTCAATTCTGTCTAGATATGGATGTATCTAGATGCATTTGTTAACTAGACTAACAAACTTGAGTCAGTTAATATGAATCCGTGTAAACCGCCCAAGTCCTCGAGCAGCTAGTTTATTGACTCTGGACTCCAAGCCTCTCGCGGCAAGCCATCGACGAAGCTTTGACCAGATCTTGGCCCGCAATTTTTTTTGTGTGGCGAATAGCAAAGCTTTGACCAGTTCCTCTCGGGATACAGCACGCCGGTGAGCTTGCACGGTTGCCATGAGCACTTTCCGGCGGAACTTCCTCTTCAGCGCCCTCAAGCCGCTGCTGCGAGACAGCACGCAGTGCCTCGAGGTGGACGGAATTCTGGATCTCAGGGCGGGTGGTCCGCATCGTCCGGGAACGATCTCCAGCGGGTTAACGAGGACATGCATGGCGGCCAGGGGATTTGTTTTTTGTTTTTTTTTTGGTTTGAGCTTGGGATTTGGGGTTTTTTCGGATAGGGGAGGAGGAACCGAGGAAGAGGAAGGAACAGCCGCGTGCTTGGCGCGTGGCGGTGTGCTTGAATTTCGAATTTTTGTGAAATGTTTCATTTCCCCGCTACAATTCGGGGGTTTCTTGACGCGCCAATGCGTCCCGCCGGGCAGCTTCAAGTAAATTTGGGGTGCCACACTATGGGCCCTAGTTTCAGTGAGACATGTAATGACTAGTCACATCAGTAAGTTCACTGTGTAATAAAATATGTTACCCCTCCCCTTTATGTAGCACCCCTTCTCTCCCGATCGAGTGCCGATTGCCGACGGATGCAAGCCGCTAGCTCGATCCCCTCCTTTCGCCTCCACCGTCCAGGCATCCAGCTTGGAGGGGCAAGCTGCATCTAGCCCAAGCGGATTAGGTAGGACTAGTAATGTTCTCTCCTTTCTCGAGATCGGTTCTTTTTTCCTCTCCTCGATATCTTGCGCATCTCTTTCCTATTCTGGGCGAAGGGGTGTCTTTCTGGTCACCCTCGAGCTGGGAGTGATTGATGGGGGTGGGGGGCGGGGGCTACCTTTGCTTGGATTGGGGTGTTCTTCCTTTATTTGTCGACATTTGCAACCTTTGTAGTTTCTGCTGATCCTCACTGTATCTTTTGTCAGCTTGTACAGGAAAGGTAAGACCTCGGCGGTGGGGGCAATGGAGCGTAAGGCCACCACGCATGTGGGCAGTTGGCTGAGCCTGAGCTGCGTCCCCAGCCCCGCGAAGCAGGTACTCCGTTTGCTTATCCACTCTTTACCTTTTAAGTGTCTCTCTGGTCTCTGCATCCTCAATCTGTTCCTGTTCTGGAATATGCTTAAAGTAGCACATGTCTTCAGCTGTTTGTGCGTAAAGCCTCTGTGACACCATGCTCTATATTCTCTGTATCAGGTTGGTACCTCCAGGTTCCGTGCTGAGGCTATGGGGAACGAGAATAGCGCCCCACCTGCTGCAGGAGCATGGCCCGATCTGCAGCACAAGAAGCGAAATGCCACTGCCGAGCTGGGCAGGGACCGCCCAGGGGTAATTTTTTTTAACCAACTTACCATGATGTAGTCTGAATCTGATACTCCCTCAGATCCAAATTAATTGACTCAACTATCTGTAGATACGGATGTATCTAGATGTGTTTTAGCTCTAGATACTACTGCCTCCATCCCAAAGCTTTGGGCTTATATTATTTTTAGAAAGTCAAACTATACCATGTTTGACTAAGCTTTTACCAAAAATCAGTAACATGCAAAATACAAAATTAATATCATTAAATAGATAATAAAATATATTTTCCTACGGTATCTACACAGTATTATATTTGTTGATAGAATGTTCTAAAATTTTGGTCAAACTTTGCTTGTTTTGATTTCTCAAAAATAAATAAGGCTTAAGCTTTTGGATGGTGGTAGTACATTCATATCTAGACAAAGCTGAGTTAACTAGTTTTTTGTCTGTCCATAGCTAGTGTTCACGCTGCAAAAGGCTAAGAGCATCCACTATATGCATCAGTCTATCTCATACAGTAATTCAATATCACTGCTGAGGTCTGCCTTTTGTTTTGCTATTCATATGCAGACTGAAACTTTAGGGCCTTTACTCAAAAGGAAGATCAAAACTGCGGCTGATCAGGCTGCCAGTATGTTGATGCCGCCCCCATCTTCTAAATGCCTCTACAAGCACAAGGCCACGCACCAGCTGGGTGGTGATCTTTTAATGAATATGGTATATTTTCTTAATCCACAAAACATGCCTTGATTTTTCTCTGTTTATTGTCGGTTTTTTCTATGCTTGCCAAAAGTTTACAACAACAACAACAACCAAGCCTTTCAGTCCCAAACAAGTTGGGGTAGGCTAGAGTTGAAACCCATAAGATCTCGAAGCCAAAAGTTTAGAAACACCAAATTCGTTTGCTTACAATCATCATACAGTAATGTTCATCTACTCCAGTTCCCCTAACCCAACATAAAATGATGTTAATTTCGATTTTTAGATTAAAAGAGCACCATTAGGCGCTGTTAATTACGACTTTGAGATTAAAATGTCATTTGCAATTGTTAATTACAATTTTGAGACAATTGGTTAGTTTAACCTCGATCTCTTCTGCTCTCCATTTTTCCCAACCGAACAAAAATGTAACCATTCCATTCCTCTGAAATGGAACCATTCCATTCCATTCCACGCTGTTTCAGAACCGAACACACCCTTGCATTGTTGTGAACTGTTGTCCATACACGGCCATACCCTTCCACTTACATCTAGCACTATATGCATCAGTCTGTCTCAGAGTCATTCAATATCACTGCTGAGATCTGTTCCCATTCTTATGCAGGCTGAAACTGCTGCGCCTTTACTCAAGTGGATGCAAAATGAGGCTGCTGTGAGGACGATGGTGCCGGCACCATCTTCCGAAAACCTCTACAAGCACGAGGCCATGGGCCAGCTGGGTGGTGACCTTTTAATGAATCTGGTATATTTTCTTAATCCACATACATGATTTCATTATTATCTGTTTAATTACTGTTGGCTTTGTCTAATGCTTACCAAAAGTTCAGAAACACTGCGTTTGCTTACAATCATCATACACTAATTTTTCACTTTTCAGTCTGTCTCATCCAGTATATAAACTGTTGATTTCCATTGGCTTCTTTTGTAATCATTTGCATTGTTGTCAACTGTTCTCTATGCACAACCCTATTCTTCCACTTACACCCCGCACTATTTGCATCAGTCTATCTCATAGATTTATTAAATATCAATGATGAGTTCTGTTGCTATTCATATGCAGGATGAAACTTCTGTTCCTCTACTCAAATGGATAAAAAATGATCCTGATGAGGCTGCTGTGAAGACGATGGTGCTGCCACCATCTTCTGAAAACCTCCTCAAGCACAAGGCCACGGGCCAGCTGGGTGGTACCCTTTTCAGTAAGCAGGTATATTTTCTTAATCCTCATACATGATTTGATTTTTGTCTGTTTATTGCCGGCTTTGTCTAATGCTTACCAATAGTTCAGAAACACACACACCTATTCTTCCACTTACATCCAGCACTATATGCATCAGTGTCTCATAGATTCATTTTATATATCACTGCTGATGTCTGTTGCTCTTCAATTTTTATATGCAGACTGAAACTGCTAAGCCTTCATTGGTCAAAAGGATTGCAACTGCTGCTGATGAGGCATCTGCAGAGGCTGCCACCAAGTTACTGTCAGCCCCACCTTCTGGATGCTTATATAAGCTCAAGTCCAAGGATCAGCCGGGCCGTAACCATCCAAGGGTTCGGGTATATTTTCTTAAGCCACATATACATGCCATGATTTATGTCTGATATTATCACTGGCTCTGTCTAATGCTTTTTGGAATTCGGAAACACCAAATTAGCATGCTTATATTCATCATACACTAATTTTTCACTGTTCAGTTTGTAACATAGTGTTATGCACTTGCTTGTCAACATTTGCATTGCTCTGAACTATGCACTTTACACAACCTAATTCTTCCACTTACGTTCAGCGCTACGCACCAGTAGTACCTCCCATGTTTCCTTCACCATCCCGATGCCGAGCTTGCGGGAATATGGCGGGCCCATGTACATACCCCGCATATAACACCTCCTATGGCTCTATCTACCTTTCTAGTAGCTCCTTCACAGAGTTACAGGTATGTATTCTCAGTGGTTTAGCATGAATTGGCATATAGTAAAGTCTTGTTTTTAGTCTTCCTGCTTCTTACATTTGTATCAATTTTCACATGCAGACTGTACCTTGTGAACTTCGTCCAATGATTAACCAGATGTGTCCGCATGAAGGATCTTTCACTATGCATGGCAATGGCAAATTGATGAACACCTACACGGTCTATGAGGTGTATGTCTACAAGACGCAGGCCATCACATATTTGTATGGACATGATTGGAGAAAGTTTGCTTTTGACTACGGTCTGAAGAAGGGCGACGAGCTGAGGATCAGAAACTCAAACGGGCAGATATACGTAACTGCTTACAGAGTTGGAGACACTTCCAAATATATAATATGTAACTTTTTTCTACTCATATCTTTTGATAACTGCATTCTGAGCAGTTGTTCTAAACCATTCCCTCTGTTCTAGCTTGCTGGGTTTAACATGATCAAAGCTGCAGATCCCCTGATGGAACAGGAGCGGATGTCACAAAGGGCAACCACACCAGCACCGGCACCGGCTTCCCACTCTCCTGCATCAGCACCGGTTCCTGTACCAGCTCCGTTTACTGCATCTACCAGCAGTCCCCTACATCAGCATTGGTTCCTGTAGAGGCCCCATATACTACACATGCCCAGCAGGCTCCTGCATCAGCACTGGTTCCTCTAGCTGCACCGTTTACTGCACCTGCCCAACAGTCTCCTGCATCAGCACCGGTTCCTCTAGAGGCACCGTTTACTGCACCTGCCCAGCAGTCTCCTGCATCAGCACCAGCTCGTGTACCAGCCCAGGCTCATGCACCTGCCAGCCAGATCACCGAGGTCTCAGCTCATTGCTGTGGCCACCCGTGTGGTGACCAGGACGCATCTGAAGGCTATGTTCGTGAGTATATGACAGCATAACTGCTCTTATCTTGATGTCTTCTCTGCTCAAAGTCTCACATGGTTCAGTGCATTGGTGCCATTGACTAATTTTTGGTGGTATCTCTTGCTTTGAATCAGAAATTGCCTAAAAGTATCTCCAAGGATCTCAATGCTGGCCGAAGGGGCAAGATATCCCTCGTCATGGAGAGTGAAGGTCTCACCGTGGAGGGACGGTACTCTGTCAGTCCCACAGATGGCCGCTTGGCTGTTACTTCCAGGTGGAAAAAGTTCATTGACGGTGCCAAACTTCGCATTGGATCAAAGTTGAAGGTCAAGATCTTTCGATGCCGCTGTGACATGCTGGTCATAAAGTTCGCGGTTGTCTAGTTCTGTTGTCCCATGAGCCCTTAGCAAATGCATTTGTAGTTATACTTATATAAGGTTATCTTATCTGAACTGCTAATTAATTGTATGGGTGGTAAAACTCTGGCAAGCTTTTGCTCTTAGCAAGTATGTATGTATGATCAGCTATTATGATAACTAATGTTTGTGTTCATCTTAATTTGCATTTCCCTTTTAGAAAAAAACTTAATTTCTATTTTGGCTGACCTGTTAGAGAACTATCAGATTGAACCCACAACATGATTCATATAGATTCATTACACCGAGCCACATGTCTTGACCTTGCGATACACTACTTCCATTAACTAGTGCAAGAAGGCTTACCTGAGCTGCCTGAACCATGGCAGATTCGAATCCACCTTATCTATCTAGAAATACAACCTTTGCAGAAAGAGGATTTGCAGTATGGGGAGGCTGACATTGGGGACCCATGAGCCAGCAGCGTCGTCAACGTTTTAAAGGTGGCAGGAGATCGAAAGAAAAAATAAGCCAAAAATCAGTTGGTAAACAAATTTAAGAAAAGAAACATTTACCTTTCTGAGAGGATGACATGCGGGACCCATGAGGCAGCAGTATCCTCAACTATTTCAAGGCGGCAGGGGATCAAAATAAAAAAGGAAATAGCCAGAAATTAATTAGGGTCAA
Source organism: Lolium multiflorum (assembly GCA_030979885.1). Lineage (NCBI taxonomy): Eukaryota > Viridiplantae > Streptophyta > Magnoliopsida > Poales > Poaceae > Lolium > Lolium multiflorum. The sequence continues at coordinate 12,858 of JAUUTY010001011.1, read as the reverse complement.
AAATAAATCCATCAAAGGAAACTTTTATTGTTCATAGAGGATGACATGTGGGACCGACTTGCCAGCTGCGTCGTCATCGTTTCAAAGGGGGCAGGGGATCAAAAGAAAAAGACAAATATCCAGAAATTAGGGGAAAAAATAAATCCAACAAAGAAAACTTTTATTGTTCATAGAGGATGACATGCGGGACCCATGAGCAGCAGCTTCCTCAACGTTTCAAAGTCGGCATGAGATTGAAAGAAAAAGTCAAGTGACATAATATCAGGAGCCAAAAATAATCCAAGAAAAGAAACTTTATTGTACATAGAGGATGACATGCGGGTCCCATTTTGTAGCAGCGGTCTCAACGCTTCCAAGGCGGCACAGGACCAAAAGAAAAATGAAGTAGCCAGAAATCAGGGTGTGAAAAAATCCAAGAAAAGAAAGATTTCAATTGGGATGTATCTGGACATATGGGCGAACTATCCTGCTGGGCCTTTTGACTCGTACAATTTCAGCCCACTCCAAAACAGGAAAGGTCGGATTTTTCTCAAAAAAAAAAAACAGGAAAGTCCTATGCTTCGCAAAAACAAAAAACAAGGAGATTCAACATATAAGTTTGTTTATGTAGATATAAAGATTTAATTTATCCGTTTGCAATAGCTCAGAGCGAAATACAACGTTTATTGTCTGCAAAATAAAATATCACATGTTTCTTGTACGGGAGGGTGACATCGGGGACCCATGAGAGCCAGCGGAGTCAACGTTTCAAAGGCGGCGGGGATCGAAAATAAAAAAAGCCAAAAATCAGTTGGTAAAAATACAAGAAAAGAAAACATTTATCGTTCGAGAGGATGACATGCGGGACCCATGAGGCAGCAGCATCCTCAACGTTTCAAAGTCGGCATGAGATCGAAAGAAAAAGGCAAGTGACATAATATCAGGAGCCAAAATAATCCAAGAAAAGAAACTTTATTGTACATAGAGGATGACATGCGGGTCCCATTTTGTAGCAGCGGTCTCAACGTTTCCAAGGCGGCACAGGACCAAAGAAAAATGAGGCAGCAACATTCTCAACAATTCCAAGGCGGCGGGGATCAAAAGAAAAATAAAGGAAATAGCCGAAATTAATTAGGGGTCAAAAATAAATCCACCAAAGGAAACTTTTATTGTTCATAGAGGATGACATGTGGGACCAGACAGCCAGACGTCCTCATCGTTTCAACGGCGGGGATCAAAAGAAAAAGGCAAATAGCCAGAAATTAGGGGTAAAAAATAACTCCAAGAAAGGAAACTTTTATTGTTCGTAGAGGATGACATGCGGGACCCATGAGCCAAGCTTACTCAACGTTTCAAAGGCGGCATGAGATCGAAAGAAAAAGGCAAGTGACCAAATATCAGGAGCCAAAAATAATCCAAGATTTATTGTACATAGAGGATGACATGTGGGTCCCATTTTGCAGCAGCGGTCTCAGTGTTTGTAATGCGGCTTGAGATCAAAAGAAAAAGAAAGTAGCTAGTAATTAGGGGTGAAAAAAAATCCAAGAAAAGAAAGTTGATGGACATAGAGGATGACATGCGGGTCCCTTGAACCAACAGCTTACTCAACGTTTCAAAGGGCAGGGGATCAAAAGAAAAGGCAAGCCAAAAATTAGAGGGTGAAAAAAAACCAACAAAGGAAACTTTTATAGCACACAGAGGATGACATGCGGGTCCCATGAGCCAGCAGGTACCTCAACGTTTCAAACGTGGCATGAGATCGAAAGAAAAAGTCAAGTTACCAAATATGAGGTGCCAAAAAATCCAAGGAAAGAAAGTTTTATAGTACATAGTGGATGACATGGGTCCCATTTAGCGGGTATCACTGTTTGAGAGGCGGAAGGGGATCGAAAGAAAAAGTCAAGTTACCAAATATGAGGTGCCAAAAAATCCAAGAAAAGAAAGTTTTATAGTACATAGTGGATGACATGCGGGTCCCATTTAGCGTGCGGTATCATTTGTTTGAGACGGAGGATCGAAAGAAAAAGTCAAGTTACCAAATATGAGGTGCCAAAAAATCCAAGAAAAGAAAGTTTTATAGTACATAGTGGATGACATGGTCCCATTTTTAGCGACGGTATCAACATTTGAGAAGCGGAGGGATCGAAAGAAAAGTCAAGTGACCAAATATGAGGTGCCAAAAAAAAATCCAAGAAAAAAAGTTTTATAGTACATAGAGGATGACATGCGGGTCCCATTTAGCGTCATCACCGTTTGAGAGGCAGCAGGTGATCGAAAGAAAAAGTCAAGTGACCAAATATGAGGTGCCAAAGAAATCCAAGAAAAGAAAGTTTTATAGTACATAGAGGATGACATGCGGGTCCCATTTAGCAGCAGCGGTATCACCGTTTGAGAGGCGGCAGGGGATCGAAAAAGAAAAGGTAAGTGACCAAATATGAGGTGCCAAAAATAATTCAAGAAAAGAAAGTTTTATAGTACATAGAGGATGACATGCGGGTCCCAGTTAGCAGCAGCGGTATCACCGTTTGAGAGGCGGCAGGGGATCGAAAGAAAAGGCAAGTGACCAAATTTGAGGTGCAAAAAAAACTCAAGAAAAAAAGTTGATTGCACATAGAGGATGACATGCGGGTCCCATTTAGCAGACAGCGGTCTCAACGTTTCCAAGGCGGCAAGGGATCAAAGAAAAAGGAAGTAGCCAGAAATCGGGGGTCAAAAAAATCCAAGAATAGAAAGAATTTTGGTTCATAGAGGATGACATGCGGGACCCATGATCCTGCATCGTAAACGGCTCGATCGGAGAACGTTGAACGAGATGGCGCGATCTAGAAAAAAACAATGCGAGAGGCTGCCATCTGGGCCCTACATCCCTCGGCGGTGCGGATTTGCGTTAACTCGGCCGGCGAACCCGAGATTTCGAGATGCACCACGTCCGGGCCACCATGCGACGTTTTGGCCGCTTTCGTCGGGCTAGGTGGCCTCAAAAACGAGAAAAAAAAGTTTTGACATGCACCACGGAGGGACCAAAATCGTCGGCCATGGTACACACAACCGGCGCGACTTCAACTTCGTCGGCCATGGCAAATTTTCTTGTAGTGTCCACGATGTGTCTCCCAAATGGTCGTGCTCTCGTTTGGACGATCACGAGGAAGAACCAGGTGGATTTGTTTGGCTAAACAGGTTGGGTGTGGAAGACTAGAAGGTGGATTGCCGGAAGGGAGTTGCCACCGATAAAAATGCATGCCTATTATTGAAAGGATAGATGTGGCTAACCTAGATGGAGGGAGGCGAATAGATTCAAAAACAATTCTTTAATTTCTTTTACAAGATGTATATAGACGTGTATATGAAAACATACACATCTAAATATACCCGTTTTTTCATATACACATCTAAATATACACGTTCCACTAGGGATGTCCATTATAAAAGGCCTGATCCATCCGTACGTCGCCTCCCTTAACACCGAAACTATCTGCCACTGATCAAGTTTCTCACGTCACTCGTGGTAAAAGTAAAACGCCCAAACAAGAACAAACCGCCACGTTTAACGTCAAGCGTAGCTCATCCCTTTCCTTTTGGAACAAGTAGCGCAGCTGATCGGAAGCACGTACGTACCTACGCAATAATATAAGTGAGCCTAATGCAATTATGTGAGGCAACCTAGATGATGGTACAAGGTACTTCAAGCACGAAGGCTATCACAAATGTAAATAACACAAATAAATAGTTCTGTTAGGGATAACCGGAGCACGCAGAGACGAAGATGTATTCATGTGTCCCTTCCTTGAAATGAAGGTACGTCATGTTGGAGAAGTGTGTGATCCCACAAAGGATTTCACAATGCCACGAAGGCTCCACTTGTTCTCTGGAGCCTATCCCACGAAGGAACAACTCGCTCACTCGTAGTAGACTTTAAGGTAGTCTTCAAACCCTCGCAAACTTCTTTGTCGGAGAAAATCCACAACCCGGATGCTTCCAGGTGATCCTAGCTGCCTTGGATTTCCCAAAACTGAAGAGTAACAAGCTTGCTCGATGAACTCTAGAGGGAATGATGTTTCGCTCAATAGGATTGTAGATCGGGACCTCATCTTCCTTTCCGCCAAAGGGATTTGTGTTTTATTGGGGGAAATGGGAGATCTGAAGCTTTTGGAGCTTCAACAATGGAGCGAGAGAGAAAGGAAATGGCTTATGCTTTAGCATTTTTTTTAAATAATATTTTTTTTCTTTATTTTCAGAAATAATAGTCGATTTTAAAATTTTCATAAATAATACACCGTCGGGAACTAGTATCCCGATTAGAAGATATCGGGGTACTGTTTCCAGATTAGTACTTTTCGGGTTAGGCTAGCCCGACTAGTCAAAATTCAGTAGACCAGCCAACCCGACAGACTTTATCGGGCAAACTCAGCCCGACATGCACCTATCGGGGAAGCTCAACCCGACTGCCCCATGCATGAATATTTTACTGCACACTTTTCTGCCCATGCCCATTTGCATGCTGCCAATTCGTCCTGCTCGTTGATTAGCCTCTCCTGCTTGCATGCCAGCTCCTACGATAATTAGCCTGCCCTGCTGCTCGCATGCGTTGCTTGCGTGTGCTCCTTGATTAGCGCTACCCTGCTGACTTTCTTTGCATGCGCTGCTTGCATGCGGTCTGCACGGGAGATTCGTTGGAGTGAAAATCGGGTTCGGCTATCCCAATTGAAAACAAATCGGGTTACTCTGCCCCGATTACTGCAAAAGCTGAGGAAGCCCCACGCGACGTAGAGGATCAGAAGAATTCAGGGTAGCCTATCCCCACTACCTCTATTCGGGTTTGCTGTTCCTGATTTCTTCTAATCGGGGTACCTGTCCCCATCGGTGTATTATTTGTGACAAAGATTGAAACCAAGTATTATTTCTAGAAATAACGAAAAATAATATATTATTAAAAAAATTCGGACTATGCTTTAGAACTGGTCAACCTACTCCTTCGGTGCTATATAGAGCCCATTGGTTCCTAGGCTGGTCCGATTGGCTGGTAGATCGACGACTCTCATGCCGTTATCGGTAGACCGGGCCAAAACCGAGGGAGCCTGAAAAGCCAGCAGAGGCTAGCCGGTAGATGGAGCAGGGGACAAACAACCATCTTTACCAGGGCCGATCGACCGGACCAGAAACATAAAGAGGATAAAATCCACCAGGGGCCCGCCGGTCGAACCACGATGTAGGTACCGGTCCATACCATGTCAATACTTACAAACCAAGGTAACTGATACAAAAAACAGACCACCCGCTCTTTCTCGATGGTATTTCGGAGTTCTAGACCTCATTATCTTTGATACGCGGGTGGGCTCACCTACGACCACACTTCTATTATTTAAGTTCAGAATTCTACCGGAACTAGGGGCGAGCACTTTTCAATCAATTACGAGAGGCTAAGGATGAGGTGGATCTATATAAACAGATTTTTGGATGTGATGCTGGCTCCCTACCTTTTAAATACTTAGGTATTCCTGTCCACTTTAGAAAGCTTCGAATTTCTGATTGGTACCCAGTGGAGACCCGATTTGAAAGCAAATTGGGATGCTGGAAAGGCAAGTTACTGTCATATGGGGATAGACTTGTTCTTATCAATTCAGTTTTAACAAGCTTACCAATGTTCATGCTTTCTTTTCCAGAGATACCTGTTGGGGTAAGGAAAAGATTGGATTTCTATAGATCTAGATTTTTTTGGCAATCTGAGGAAAACAAAAGAAAATATAGACTTACCAAGTGGAATATCGTCTGCAGACCCAAGGATCAAGGGGGTTTAGGTATTGAGGTTCTTGAACTAAAAAATAGATGTTTATTAAGTAAGTGGCTTTATAAACTTCTTAACGAACAAGGGGTGTGGCAGGAGTTGCTACAGAATAAATACCTACGACAAAAGACCTTATCCGAGGTACAAGCTAAACCAACAGATTCTTCCTTTTGGAAGGGATTGATGAGGGTTAAGGATGATTTTTTAAATAGAGGTTTTTTCAAGATAGGTAATGGAGAAAATACTGGTTAGGTAAAACACCATTAGCCCAACAATATCCTTCTTTGTATGACATTGTACATCACAAGAATGTAACGGTTGCTCATGTGTTATCTCAAGCACCTCTGAATATCAGTTTCAGAAGATTGTTGGTGGGAAACAAATGGACTTTATGGTTACAACTATGTCGAAAGCTAATGCGGATTAATTTATCTAATGAGAATGATCGGTTCGTTTGGAATTTGTCAACAAATGGTTTGTTTACAGTGAAATCTATGTATGAGGATCTTATGAATGACTATACACCCTTTCTACGAAAATATCTTTGGAAAGTTAAAGTTCCTTTAAAGATAAAAATATTTATGTGGTTCTTGAGTAATAAGGTTTTGCTTACTAAAGATAATTTAGCGAAAAGGAGATGGCAGGGATGCACAAGGTGTGTTTTTTGTGGTGAACAGGAGACTATTGAGCATTTGTTCATCACGTGTCCGTTAGCTAAAATACTTTGGCGTACGATTAATTTTACTTTTGCTCTTCCACCTCCAACCAATATTACAAATATGTTTGGTAATTAGTTGGTGTTGATAGACAATCTAAGGCATTCATCCGTATTGGGGTTTCTTATGTTGGTCTATATGGAGGTAGGGAATGATATATTTTAACAAAAAATCTTCTTTTCACTTTTTAAGTTATCCATATGGTGGCACATTGGGTCAGTTGTGGGCTCTTCTGTCACCGGAGGGACAGCGGGATGCTATGGCTACTGGATGCACACGGCTCCAGATGGTCGCTCAGGATATCTTGTGCCAGGCTGGCTGGCGACACAATAGACGGATACAATGATGTGTAGTCTGTCTTTGCTTGTTTTATTTCGCTGGTTGGTTTTTGTATCAACTTTGGGCGATGCCTGAGATGTTTTTAATCTTGTACTCATAAACGTTTAATAAAAGGCCGTGTGCATCACCATGATGCAGAAGCCGTGGTTTCACTCCCCATTTCGAAAGAAAACGAGAGGCTAATCTTTGAAAAGGATACTTCTATACGTTAAGGGGCGCACAACCTTCCACTCAAATCTTTTTTTCAGAAGGGAGTGCTCACCTGCCATAACAATGATTTCTAGTGCACTAGATCTTGTAACACTTAGCTACGAGAATATTATTCTCGTCAGACTTGAACCTAACGAAAATTGGAAAGGTTCATAGAATTTTGCCCCTTTTCGTGGAACCAAAAGGGCCTTCATCCCTATTTTCTCATGTCGGTCCTCCCGTCGATAGACTGGTCAGGAACCGAGAGCTCGTACTTACCTTAAAATACGTTTTCTCGAAAGCACTATACCTCTCATCTCTTTTTGGTATTATGTGGATGTGGTAGGATGTGTATATTTGGCTTTAGAAACATCTCCATCAAGCTCATTGAGACCTCCTCTCTTAATAGTGTGGTGTTTTCCTATGGACTGAAATAATAAATGAGAGAGGAACAAGGAAAAATCATTCTCTTCCTCGAGGGGGGGGGGGGTCTCCAACCACATACCAACAACAATAGTATGGAGCATATTCTCCCGGTTTTTAAACTTCATTTGAAATACACTTTTAAAATGTTTAAAATGTTGAAAATTTTGAATACAAAATTTAGTAGGTACATCTCGAAATTCTACACGTTCACAAAAGTGGTTCCAACAAAACCGACATTTTGAGTGTCATCTGCAAAAAAGACAAATCTTGTCGTAGAAAAAGGTTGTGCACGAGACATTTTGTTTGTATTTTTCACACAAGTCACAAAAAATATCGTTTTTTCGCAAAACTTGATGTACGCACGTAAATTGTCGATACGTAAGCGAGAAATTTTTTGTTCGAAATTTTTAACATTTCAAAATATTTATTCCGGTGGCAGGAGCATATGCTCCCATGTGCCGAATTGAATTTCTGACTAAAACTTGTGTATAGACTTGTAGAAACTACTAGTCCACATTTCAGCTCTCTGGTGTCATCATTAACCAAAATAATGGTTAAGAGTAAAATACTCTTACAATTGTGTTAAGCTATAACACTCTGATCCATCTTGTAGTTTTTTTTTGTTTGTGACAAGGTCAATGCCATTTATTAATACAAGGCATCTTTACAAAAAAGCATGTATTTGTGTAAATCTACATCGACTTCCTCATGCACTTGGCGGTGGTGCATCGTGAGCAAAGATCGATGTCACCTATGGATCCTAAAAAAAAAACTCAGAGCCAAGGTAATTTTTTTGATGCATTAGCATGAAAGTTTCCGGTCAGAGCTAGAAGATGCTAGTGACAACAAACCTAGGATTAGAAATCGTCGCCCTAGAGAAGAGGGCAAAGAGGTGGGCAAATATTAAGATTGGACAACCAACCCAAATCTGGCATGTCGGAGAATGAGGAGGCCTTACCTTACTAACTTTTCCAGCAAAGTCAAAGTTTGTTATGCTTCGTCGAATGGAGTAACCGGAAGATCAAAACATGAAATTTCCATCCACTCTGCCAAACAACCCTGCCAAACAACACCATTAAGTATCACCAAACAAAAAAGAGAGGACATATGCAAGACCTAGATAAGGCCATGACCGAAGCTCCATAGGCCAGCCAATGAGAACAATCAACACTGTCAAAATGAGGACATGATGTGAAACCCTTATTCCACACCCCTGCACATGCCATCATCTTGGTGCAAGCATCGTGACACCTGAAATGAGCCCTAGCCAAATATAGATGACCGAACTACGTACGAAACCCCACACCAGAGTTTGTGTGTTGGGGGGGGGGGAGTGGGATTCTACTTCCAAATCTCTACTTTCGACTATAAACTCTTATTTTTGTGTAATACGTGGGATAGTAAAATTCAAATTTATTAAAAATGGAATAAGTGGATAAGTGGAATAATAGATGCGTGGAAGGAGTTCCCACTTATCTCATTTGTCCCACTTACACATCCTTAGCGAAAGGCACCCAAATGCGAGGGGAGCCGACGGTGGTGGCAACATGTCAGGAATCCTAGTCATATTTGATCGTTAGTAAAAGGTGTACTTTGAGCGGAAAGTGCTAGTGGCACCGGGCTCAAGGCGCACCCTTTTTTTCAAAATATTAAATAAATACTATTGAAAATTTATGAAAAAATTGATATGAAATTTTCCATATATATATTATCATGATACTTACTACTGTAAATTTCAAGAAAGACGAAAATCACAAGATGTCCAAACATCACTACAATGATTGAATTTCTACTATTCAAAAAGACTTAAATTCCCATTTTCTTTTTTTTTGTGTAGGCCAGATATGGTCATATTTTTCCTTAAAATTTTCACGGGTAAATATCAGGTAATATATACATGCATGAATTATTTTTAAATTTCTGAAACCTTGAAATAGCATTTTTCGATTTTTTTAAATGGGGGTGCCTACACCTATGTCCACCAAACTCAGGTCGTTTTAAGCCATATATAGAATGGAATACAGTGGTTAGTGACATCATAAATAGGGTACTCGTTGTCAGTAAGGCCATCTTTAAGAATACAAGCTGGAATTTTTTACTCTAAATTAATCATCATTTTTGTTTTAATAAGAATATACGTCCAGTTTTTTTCCTGGGAATATGTCTAGCTTATTGGATGGGGATTCTCTAAGTAAATCTGATTTTAAGTGATGTTCCACGATCAGAGGAGGGAGGGGCGCCAGCGGTGGAGTTGGCAAGTGGGCAGAGGTCAGAAAGACATTTTTTGGCCACGTGAAAAGGTGAGGATGAGGATGGTTATTGGGGCATTTTGGTGTACAAATTATCATAGAATGGAATCATGGAAAGCTCTAAGAATTTGTACTGGCATTGCTGGAAACTGGCTTTATGTAACGGCATTTCTCGGAATCCAAATTTTGCAAGCATTTATCCAATTGACCCTTCTAAAAAGTAGTATGCCAGTATGTTCGAATTCTGCTCAGAACAAACCAAAAAAAAACTAGAATCTGCATATAATTAATTGACCATTTTTTCCCATCTTTATGGGCATATCTGGCCCCTCGACCTGATGTAATGTGATTCTATAACTAATAAACTCCATTTTAAGCAACCACTTATCCTTCCTATATCCTAACACTGCTTTGTACTGGAGTAATAAAAAGCTTTGTACTGGTAGTACAAATAAGACGCAGCAGCAACAGCGGCACAGCCAATCATCGAAGAGTCAGTGAAAGTGCCGTTCGAGCCCACCGAGACAGACGCATGTGGCCAGCTTTGCGTGCATTGTCCATGGCACCACTACCGCACACACACCCATAAATAGCACCCAGACCTGTCAATTTGCTCCGGCACATGTACACCTCCGAGAGAGAATTTCTTCCTCTTGGAGGGCTGCAGGCTCATCGATCCCGTGCATGGATGTCCGCTACTTGCTCCCAAGAATCATATCTCACAATCCTATCCCTGAGACCTTGACTACTCGTCTCTGGTGATGTTTACACGAGAGGAAATCTACCAGCCATTCGTCCCGCAGTGATCATCGATCGTGTCACTTCACCTGGAGAGATTCTCCATCCATCTATCCAACAACAGCTAGCTAGTCCAGGCATCAACGACAGCCCCTTTTAAGTCCCAAGTAGGAGGTAGGAGTTCCCCCAAACACTTCAGTTACCCCGTCTGTCATGGAGTCCATGGCAGCCGTCGAGATGCCGGTCACCGTGCCGGCATTCGATGTATCTAGCAGGCGGCCGGCCACGGCCGGCCTTGTCCTCAACAGCCCCAACCCGCCGAGCCTGCGCGACGAGCTCGTCGGCGTCGTCGGCAAGGCGTTCCGCCCACGGCGGTCCAACGGCGACGGCGGCGGTGCTCGCCGGTGTGCGTGGGCCCTGACGGCGCTGCAGGCCGTGTTCCCGGTGCTGCAGTGGGGGAAGACTTACGATCTCAAGTCCTTCCGGAGCGACGTCATGGCTGGCCTTACACTTGCCAGCCTTGGGATCCCACAGGTACGTACCACACCGCTGACTGCTAGCTTGTTGTGTCGGTCGCTTCGGTTTCTTCTTCCACGTAACAATAGCTAGCTTTTGTGATCAGCACACGTCTCCTAGAAACTACTTTTGACCTGCATCTATCACTTGTTCAGCGACAAGAAAACTTTCTTGCCCTAATTAATTAACCAAGCAAGTCATGCTAAAATCTTCAGCAGCTGGTGTTAACAGCAAGAACGAACATCAATTATAGTTTTTGCCTAGAACGAAATCATTTCCTTATCTGACAATGCTTGGAAATGGCTTGCTACTATCTGCAGAGCATTGGATACGCCAATCTTGCCAAGCTGGATCCGCAGTACGGTCTTTGTAAGCATCCACGGCTCGATCACAATTCATCCCCCTGAACTTCATAATTCTCATCGCCATTGTTTTGTTCTTTCACTGTTCTGAATCCTTGTTGCTACGTACGATGACATGCAGACACGAGCGTCGTCCCGCCGCTGATCTACGCGGTGATGGGGACGTCGAGGGAGATCGCCATCGGCCCTGTCGCCGTGGTGTCGCTGCTGCTGTCGTCCATGGTGCAGAAGATCGTCGACCCCGCCACCGACCCGGTGACGTACCGGACGCTGGTGTTCACCGTCACCTTCCTCGCGGGCGTCTTCCAGGTTTCCTTCGGCCTCTTCAGGCTGGGGTTCCTGGTGGACTTCCTGTCGCACGCCGCCATCGTCGGGTTCATGGGCGGCGCCGCCATCGTCATCGGCCTGCAGCAGCTCAAGGGGCTGCTCGGCCTGAGCAAGTTCACCAACAGCACCGACGTCGTCTCCGTCGCCAAGGCCGTCTTCTCTGCGCTACACGACCCCGTGAGTCAACTTCTCACTCACAAGGCAACAAGATTAGCCAACGGATACTGAACTGAACAGAACAAAGTTACTAGTAACATACATCAGCGCATACGTTTCGTTTTCTCGTCTGCTATTTAGTATGCTAGATCGTGTTTATCAACTTGATATATATATATATAGACTTCACGGCAAAATTTGTGCTGAGCAAGACTTCCCAGATTTTGCTTGTTTTCTCTGCAATAAAATAGGAATTATATTATTGGTAGGAAGAGACGAAGCAGGTCTTAATTTCCCAAGCCTCCCCGTGACGCATAAAAGTACAAGGGCCATAACACAGGCAACGCCTCCACCCTTTATCAGTTCGATGGATGTTCTTATGTCGTAACCTGGAACCACTCTTGGAGTTATCACCTGAAAGAAAAAAAATTATCTTAGTACATACATCTGACTAAGAATTTAGCGCCTAGATCGATTTTTTCCTTTTTTAAATAACCGAGCTCAGTTATGTGATTCGCGGCACAAAAGATAAGAGATATCACGGGAGCTACAAGCCTAGAGCTAAAGACAATCAAGCAGACTTTATGTCTTTATACGAATATGCAATTTGACAGTACGGTACCATGTTTCAGTGGAATAGGAACATAACCACATGTATGCACACCGTTTAGTGTTTGGAAACCAGTATTCGACGGTAAAGACAGCGTGCGGACCTTATGGCGCCCTGACTCAATCCCAATCGTCACGTACAGCTGGAGATTCGCGCGCAGCCTTTTTGTAAGAAAGACCCTGCACTTCTTCAAATTAGGACACAGTCCCCCGCAGCCATATGTATAAGTTCCCAAAAATCGGGTAGAAACCCTAAATCCCCACCGATTCAACCCCCTGTGGCTCCGCCGCCGCCCTCCTTTGCGCCGGCCGCCCTCCTTTGCGCCGGCCGCCACCGACCGCCCGCCGCCACCGACCAGCGTCGCCCTCCGCTGTGAGTTCCGGCGGGGAGGAGCAGGCCTTCTTCTACGCGCGGGAGAGAGCCGCCTCCTCGTCGCCGGGCGGCACGACGCCGCTGCGGGCCTCCCAGC
>JAUUTY010001010.1:0-112284 GCA_030979885.1 Lolium multiflorum | reverse complement strand
GCAGATGAGCCAAGGTCCGGTGATGGAAGGGAAAAGAGTATGTATCTCGGCGACGAAAGCGTTTGTGAGGGCGTGGTCAGCTGGGGCGTAGATGTTGGTGAGAGTGATGGAGAGGTCTGTGGTGGTGGAGGCGAGGATGGTGGTGAGGTGGAAAGTGCCGTGAGAGGTGGACGAGAGGAGGAAGACAGAGGGATCCCACATCGTGACCATGCCACCTCTAGATCTGTCGGCGTCTCTGGTGGTGAAATCGGAAAGGCGCGGAGGAAGGAAGGAGCGGAGTTTGGCAGGGAGGAGGGAGGATAGTTTTGTTTCTTGTAGGCATGCAATGGTGGGGTTGGCATCAGAGACCGCCGCACGGACGATGCCGCACTTGTCCTCGTCGCCAAGCCCCTGCGTGTTCAACGACAGCACAGACAAGTTTTTGAATGGTGGTTTACTATCCATTACAGGGGAGGGCACCAGGAAGCGAAGGGGAAGGGAGGGAGGTTACATGGAGGTTACAGATAAGACACGACTGACGAAACAAACAGCAGTACAGGTTACAACACGACTGACGAAACTGAAGAACAAAGACCAGGAGGACGAACAGATAGACGGGGAGGGTGAGCGCGCGCACGAGTGCTGCTGTTGGAACGGTGGACAGCTAAACATCGGCATCTGCGGGCACCGCAGACGAGGGGATGGCCGCAGCGTTGCGCAGGTCGGAGACAGCCTTTGAACCAAGGGGCCTATGGATCGAGTCAACGACTTCGTGCTTGAGGGCTTTGGCGCGGAGCTTGGGATAACATTCGATGAGGGCGTCGAGCAAGTCACGAAGCTTGCTGGCCCTGTCGGCCACACTGACGTAGGTGTCAGTGCTATGCAAGGCAATCCAGGAGTTGCGGCGTTCCCCGTCACGGCAACGGCGGGTCTTGGCTTTGTTTTTGCGGGTGCGGCGCTCGTCCTGGGCTAAATCCGAATCGGGCTCGGAGTCCGTAGGCAGCACCACCTGTAGCTGCGGCGCAGGCAGGAGTCTGCGTCCCCCGCATCAACCTCCGTGATCGAGACGCGGGAGAGGCGCGAGGAACGCTGGACCAGGGGGAGACAGCCGCCGGCACCGTGTCCGAAGCGAGAGGCAGCGGTGGCGCGATGGCTGGGAGCATAGGCGGGTCGAGGGTGATGTAGGCGATGGCAGGGGCCAACGTGTCAGCGTCGAAGGGGGGCGCCGTGCAGACGCGGGAGCATATTGAGCTGGCGGCTCCCGTTGGCTGCGTTCCCCCGGCGCATCCCGCCCTCCGCAGCCTCGCCACCGAGGCGCCTGCTGAGAGGGACCCCGAGGAAGGGAGGGTTCCCGCGGTTGTGCATGAAGGGCGGCGGTGGCGGCGGAGGTAAGATGGGCTGATAGGCGCCAGCGTTGTTGAAAGACTGCGAGCTGGGCCAGGTGCGAGCGATGCGCACGGAGGCGGTCCTGGATCCCCAAGGCCCACCGATTGGGCCAATGTCACAGGGGACGTCGCGGGTGCAGTTCATGAGCAGCACCGCTTGGACGCATGACATGTCGTGTCCGGCAAGGGTGATGGGGTCGATCTCGAGCACTTTCCCGAAGCCGCTGAACATGGCGGGGTTGACGTGCTCGGCCTGGAACCCCGTGGCGGAGACAAGGGCGCAGACGGGCGACATCTTTCACACAAGGTCGTACTCCTCCTCGTGGAAGAGGTCGATGCGTGCGTCGTCATGGAAGAAGGGTTGCATGCGCATGGCCTCCTCTCGCTCTCCCCCGGAGGCGAAGCGCAGGTACATGGCGCCCATGGAGGAGCCCACGGTCTCGAAGGAGAGGCCGGTGTGCAGAAGGGCGTCGCGGACGCCGGCGTGGACAGAGAAGAAAGCGTTTGGTGGCTCAACCACGACCACGGTGAGACGACGGGCAGCCTCTAGATCTCCAGGAGGCATGAAAAGCTCTAGGAAGTCTGGGCGGTTTGACTCGCCCGCGAGAGAGGGGGAGCTTCCGGCGGTGGATGTAATATCCAAATATTTTTAATTTTTTCGATAAAGGGAATATATTAATATCAAGAAGATACCAATTACACCCAGCCTCCGCAACAACGCACCACCCTAATGGCACTACGGATGCACACAGCCAAAAAACAAGAAAAGAAACTAAGAAATAAAAGTCCTGCTACACTGGCCTACAACAACAATACATCCACCGCCAAGACAACACCTGAATTACGGACTCTCCAAAAACGACGCCTCGAAGGAAACAAGGTTTCAAACACTCAATTATCGTCGCCGATCAAAGATCTTAGAGCCACCCCCCGGATAGTCCCCGCTCTCAAAACAATGCCTCCACCAAGGTCATTGCCGCGCACAACCAATTAAGGCCAGACCTTGGGTTTTCACCCTAAAAGGTAGTGCTCTGCACTTCACCTGTGTTGTCGCCCCCACTTTCATACCGCTGTTGTGAAGCCCGGAACACGAAGCAAATCCCTCAACAGCGCATAGACTTGAACCTCTGAAAGAACATCTCTCACGTTATGTTTTGTGTGTTTGATGACAATACATGTGATACACTAATGTTTGATTAAGTGGTACAGGGATTACATAGTTCTTATTACATGTGTGTTGGATTTGATCGCATGTCAAAAGTTCTCTGAAAAAGTTTGGCCAGGCCGGATAATCCGGGCCGGATATTCTGAAATATCCGGCCCCCGTTTTGGCTAAGTCTTCGAGGTGAATGTTGCCTCAGTATAGGCCGGACATTTGCCCGGATATTGTCCCGGGATTGTACCAGGGCCGGATTATCCAAGCCGGATATTTTGGAAATATCCGGCCCCCTCGATTTTGGCTAAGGACCGGAAGAAAAGCAGCTCTGGATGGGGCCGGATATTTGGCCGGATAATGTCACGGTTTTGCCCCCAAGGCCGGATTATCTGGGCCGGATTATCCGGCCCCTACTTACACCGGATTATCCGGCCCCTAAGGAAAGAACGGCTCATTTCGAGAGGGGGTATAAATAATTTCCCTTCTTCTACCTTGGTTGCTTGCTCAATCATTAGACAAGAAATCTGCCAAGCCACCTCCATTAGAGCCACCTCAAGAAAGTCAAGATTTGCAAGATCTCCTCCCTCCCCCAACCAAAACGTATCGATAATTTCTTGTGTTCCATGCCACATTATTGATGTTATCTACATGTTTTATGCACACTTTGTGTCATATTTCGTGTATTTTCCTGGAACTAACCTATTAACAAGATGCCGGGTGCCGCTGCTGTTTTCGTTGTTTTTGGTTTCGTGAATCCTAGTAAAGCAAATATTCTTAATTGGCCCAAATAAAAGCCCAGAGGCCTATTTTCCACGAAGCTCCAGAAGTCCGAAGGAGAGACGAAGAGGGGGCCACAGGGTGGCCAAACCCTAGGGCGGCGCGGTCCCACCTCTGGCCGCACGGCGCGGCAGTGGGGCCCCCCGTGCCGCCTCTGACTTGCCCTTCCGCCTACAAACAGCCTCCGTGACGAAACCTCAAAGACGAGAGCCACGATACGAAACACCTTCGACGCCGCTGCCGCCGATCCCATCTCGGGGATCCAGGAGATCGCCTCCGCACCCCCGTCGAGAGGAATCATCTCCCGAGGACTCTACACCGCCATGTCGCCTCCGGAGGGATGAGTGAGTAGTCTACCCCCGGACTATGGGTCCATACGTAGCTAGATGGCTGTCTTCTCCCCATTGTGCTATCATTGTCGGATCTTGTGAGCTGCCTATCATGATCAAGATCATCTATATGTAATTCTATATGTTGCGTTTGTTGGGGATCCGATGAATAGAGAATACTTGTTATGTTGATTATCAAAGTTATGCTTATGTGTTGTTTATGATCTTGCATGCCCTCCGTTATTAGTAGATGCTGGCCAAGTAGATGCTTTTAACTCCAAGAGGGAGTACTTATGCTCGATAGTGGGTTCAGGCCTGCATTGACACCTGGGACAGTGACAGAAAGTTCTAAGGTTGTGTTGTGCTGTTGCCACTAGGGATAAAACATTGATGCTATGTCTAAGGATGTAGTTGTTGATTACATTACTCACCATACTTAATGCAATTGTCTGTTGCTTTGCAACTTAATACTGAATGGGGTTCGGATGATAACCTGAAGGTGGACTTTTTAGGCATAGATGCAGTTGGATGATGGTCTATGTACTTTGTCGTAATGCCCAATTAAATCTCACTATACTCATCATGATATGTATGTGCATTGTCATGCTCTCTTTATTTGTCAATTGCCCAACCGTAATTTGTTCACCCAACATGCTGTTCGTCTTATGGGAGAGACACCTCTAGTGAACTGTGGACCCCGGTCCAATTCTCTTTACTGAAATACAATCTACTGCAATACTTGTTTTTACCGTTTTCTCTGCAAACAATCATCTTCCACACAATACGGTTAATCCTTTTGTTACAGCAAGCCGGGAGATTGACAACCTCACTGCTTCGTTGGGGCAAAGTAGCTTGGCTGTGTTGTGCAGGTTCCACGTTGGCGCCGGAATCTCTGGTGTTGCGCTCGCACTACATCTCGCCGCCATCAACCTTCAACGTGCTTCTTGGCTCCTCCCGGTTCGATAAACCTTGGTTTCTTTCTGAGGGAAAACTTGCTGCTGTGCGCATCATACCTTCCTCTTGGGGTTGCCCAACGAACGGGTGAAATACACGCCATCAAGCATATTTTCTGGCGTTGCCGGGGAGATCAAGACACGCTGCAAGGGGAGTCTCCACTTCTCAATCTCTTTACTTTGTTTTTGTCTTGCTTTATTTTATTTTTTTTACTACTTTGTTTGCCGCACTTATATCAAAACACAAAAAAATTAGTTGCTAGTTTTACTTTATTTGCTATCTAGTTTGCTATATCGAAAACACAAAAAAATTAGTTTACTTGCATTTACTTTACTTGTTTCATCATGTTTCCTTTTAATTTTACCACAAAGAATATACCGGTAGGACGTGGTCCATAGTTGAGAGAAATAATATAGAAGAATTCTTCAACCATGTTAGTACCATTGAAAATTTTGAAGATAGACACTTGATAGATCTTGCGCCTACTTATGAAATTGCTGCTGCACATTTAGTTCGCTTGTTGGAAACGAAATTTGTTAATCTTAATCCTATAATCCAACACATGTTTTTCACGCTTGGAGATATGGAAGAAGGGGAAAAGAAAGATTTTGTATTAGAAACCCTTCTTAGAGAATTTGGTGGTCTAGCAAGAGAAGCTAGAAAGGTCTTTGTTAAATTTAATATGCTTGGTTCTCCTACTAATTTTGTTAGTCTCCTTGAAAAGATGGATATGGGATAGAATAAGATACACTAATAATATTGATGATGGAGGGGAGATCAAAGCACCAATATCATGTAAGCTCCTAGCTATGAATGATGCAATAGAAAATAACTATGCTCTACTTGTTCCTAAAAATTTGTTTGATGAGAGTAGTACTCACTTAAGACCAATGAAAAGGAGATGCTAAACCTCTATGTATCTAATATGTCATGCTCAGTTGAGAACTCCAGCACCTCGCTATGAGAATGCACCACCCTTCGATAATACTTGATACACACTTTCTGCGCCTAGCTGGAAAGGCGTAAAGAAAAGCGCTATGGGAGACAACCCATGTTTTTACCTACAGTACTTGTTTTTATTTTGTGTCTTGAAGTTGTTTACTACTGTAGCAACCTCTCCTTATCTTAGTTTTGAGTTTTGTTGTGCCAAGTTAAGCCGTTGATAGAAAAAGTAAGTACTAGATTTGGATTACTGCGCAGTTCCAGATTTCTTTGTTGTCACGAATCTGGGTCCACCACTGCCCTGCAGGAAGCTCAGAAAATTATGCCAATTTACGAGCATGATCCTCAGATATGTACGCAACTTCTCATTCAATTTGAGCATTTTCGTTTGAGCAAGTCTGGTGCTATTTTAAAATTCGTTAATACGAACTGTTCTGTTTTGACAGATTCTGCCTTTATTTCGCATTGCCTCTTTGCTATGTTAGATGAATTTCTTTGATCCACTAATGTCCAGTAGCATTATGCAATGTCCAGAAGTGTTAAGAGAATGATTGTGTCACCTCTGAATATGTCAATTTATATTGTGCACTAACCCTCTAATGAGTTGTTTCGAGTTTGGTGGAGGAAGTTTTCAAGGGATCAAGAGAGGGAATGATGCAACATGATCAAGGAGAGGGAAAGTCTAAGTTTGGGGATGCACCCGTGGTTCACCCCCGCATATATCAAGAAGACTCAAGCGTTTGCTTGGGGATGCCCAAGGCATCCCCTTCATCAACAAAATCATCGTGTTCCTCCCCTGAAACTACATTTTTATTCGGCCACATCTTATGTGCTTTTTCTGGAGCGTCGTTTTGTTTTTGTTTTTGTTTTGTTTGAATAAAATGGATCCTAGCATTCACTTTATGGGAGAGATACACACTGCTGTAGCATATGGACAAATATGTCCTTGGTTTCTACTCATAGTATTCATGGCGAAGTTTCTCCTTCGTCAAATTGTTATATGGTTGGAATTGGAAAATGATACATGTAGTAATTCTAAAATGTCTTGGATAATGGGATACTTGGTAATTGTTGTGCTCATGTTTAAGCTCTTGCATCATATGCTTTGCACCCATTAATGAAGAAATACATAGAGCATGCTAAAATTTGGTTTGCATATTTGGTTTCTCTCTAAGGTCTAGATAATTCTCTAGTTTTGAGTTTGAACAACAAGGAAGACTCTTATAGAGTATTATAATGCTTTCAATATGTCTTTTATGAGTTTTTGCTGCACCGCTCATCCTTGTGTTTGCCTCAAATAACCTTGCTAGCCTAAACCTTGCATCGAGAGGAATACTTCTCATGCATCCAAAATACTTGAGCCAACCACTATGCCATTTGTGTCCACCATACCTACTTACTACATGGTATTTTCCAGCCATTCCAAAGTAAATTGCTTGAGTGCTACCTTAAATTCCATCATTCACCTTTGCAATATAGCTCATGGGACAAATAGCTTAAAACTATTGTGGTATTGAATATGTAATTATGCACTTTATCTCTTATTAAGTTGCTTGTTGTGCGATAACCATGTTTACCGGGGAACGCTCATCAACTCGTTGTTGAATTTCATGTGAGTCGCTATGCATGTTCGTCTTGTTTGAAGTAAGGGCGATCTACACCGAGTTGAATGGTTTGAGCATGCATATTGTGAGAGAAGAACATTGGGCCGCTAACTAAAGCCATGTTCCATGGTGGAAGTTTCAGGTTTTGGACAAACATCCTCAAATCTCTAATGAGAAAAAGAATTAATTGTTGTTGAATGCTTAAAGCATTAAAAGAGGAGTCCATTATCTCTTGTCTATGTTGTCCCGGCATGGATGTCTAAGTTGAGAATAATCAAAAGCAGAAATCCAAATGCGAGCCTCAGACCTTTGTACAGGCTGCATAGAGGTACCCCTTTTGTGAAACTTGGTTAAAGCATATGTATTGCGGTGATAATCCGTAGTCCAAGCTAATTAGGACAAGGTGCGAGCACTATTAGTACACTATGTACGAGGCTTGCAACTTATAAGATATAATTTACATGATGCATATGCTTTATTACTACCGTTGACAAAATTGTTTCATGTTTTCAAAATCAAAGCTCTAGCACAAATATAGCACTCGATGCTTTTCCTCTATGGAGGACCATTCTTTTACTTTTATTGTTGAGTCAGTTCACCTATTTCTCTCCACCTCAAGAAGCAAACACTTGTGTGAACTGTGCATTGATTTCTACATACTTGCTTATTGCACTTATTATATTACTCTATGTTGACAATATCCATGAGATATACATGTTACAAGTTGAAAGCAACCGCTCAAACTTCTTCTTTTGTGTTGCTTCAATACCTTACTTTGAATTATTGCTTTATGAGTTAACTCTTATGCAAGACTTATTGATGTTTGTCTTGAAGTGCTATTCATGAAAAATCTTTGCTTTATGATTCACTTCAGTTTACTCATGTCATACACATTGTTTTGATCGCTGCATTCATTACATATGTTTACAAATAGTATGATCAAGATTATGATGGCATGTCACTTAAATTATCTTTGTTATCGTTTTACCTGCTCGGGACGAGCAGAACTAAGCTTGGGGATGCTGATACGTCTCCAACGTATCGATAATTTCTGTGTTCCATGCCACATTATTGATGTTATCTACATGTTTTATGCACACTTTATGTCATATTCGTGCATTTTCCGGAAGTATACCCACAACAAGATGCCGAAGTGCCGCTGTCGTTTTCTCGCTGTTTGGCTCTTGTGAACTCAGTAAAGAAATATTCTCGAATTGAAATAAAGCCCAGAGGGGGCTCATTTTTCTCACGAAGCTTCCAAGTCCGAAGGAGATCTAAGAGGGCCACAGTGGTGGCCAAACCTAGGGCGGCGCGGCTCCTTCCTTCGCCGCGCCGGCCTGTGCTTGGGCCCCGTGCCGCCCTGACCTGCCCTTCCGCCTACAAATAGCCTCCGTGACGAACCCCCCAGTACCGAGCGGAAAGCCTTCCCGAGACGCCGCCGCCGCCGATCCCATCTCGGGGATCCTCGAGGACGCTTCTCCCGGCACCGCCGAGTAGGTAATCATCTCCTGGAGGGACCGACACCGCCATGGTCGCCTCCGGAGTGATGAGTGAGTAGTCTACCCCCGGACTATGGGTCCATAGCAGTAGCTAGATGGTTGTCTTCCCATTGTGCTATCATTGTCGGATCTTGTGAGCTGCCTATCATGATCAAGATCATCTATATGTAATTCTATATGTTGCGTTTGTTGGGATCCGATGAATAGAGAATACTTGTTATGTTGATTATCAAAGTTATGCTTATGTGTTGTTTATGATCTTGCATGCTCTCCTTTATTAGTAGATGCTCTGGCCAAGTAGATGCTTTTAACTCCAAGAGGGAGTACCTATGCTCGATAGTGGGTTCATGCCTGCATTGACACCTGGGACAGTGACAGAAAGTTCTAAGGTTGTGTTGTGCTGTTGCCACTAGGGATAAAACATTGATGTTATGTCTAAGGATGTAGTTGTTGATTACATTACGCACCACATACTTAATGCAATTGTCTGTTGTTTGCAACTTAATACCGGAGGTGGTTCGGATGATAACCTGAAGGTGGACTTTTTAGGCATAGATGCAGTTGGATTACGGTCTATGTACTTTGTCGTAATGCCCAATTAAATCTCACTATACTCATCATGATATGTATGCATCTGTTATGCTCTTTATTTGTCAATTGCCCAACTCGTAATTTGTTCACCCAACATGCTGTTCGTCTTATGGGAGACACTTAGTGAACTCGTGGACCCCGGTCCACCTCTACTGAAATACAATCTCATCGCACATTTGTTTTTACCGTTTTCTTCGCAAACAATCATCTTCCACACAATACGGTTAATCCTTTGTTACAAAAAGTCGGTGAGATTGACAACCTCATCGTTTCGTTAGCAAGTACTTTGGTTGTGTTGTGCAGGTTCCACGTTGGCGCCGGAATCCCGGGTGTTGCGCCGCACTACATCTCGCCGCCATCAACCTTCAACGTGCTTCTTGGCTCCTACTGGTTCGATAAACCTTGGTTTCTTTCTCGAGGGAAAACTTGCTGTTGTGCTCATCATACCTTCCTCTTGGGGTTGCCCAACGAACGTGTGAAATACACGCCATCATCCCCCAACCAAAGCTCTTGATCTTTGGAGATTCGAAGGAGAAGACATCGATCTACATCCTCACCGAAGCGTTCTTCATTTCCCCCTCTCTTGTTTGAGGGATCTCATGCTAGTGTTCCTATTTGGTTCCCTAGTTGATTTGTTGTTGATGTGTTGTTGTTGATTGTTGTATTGTTACAGATTTGGGAGCCTCCAGTTCTTGGCTGTGGATGTGTGCCCCAAGAACTTTGTAAAGGCCCTGTTTCCCCTCCAGGAAATCCCTTAGTGGAAGTGGCTAGGCCTTCGTGGCGTTGCTCATAGGAGACCTGGGTGAGGCCTTCGTGGCGTTGGTTAGGCCTTTGTAGCGACCACACCCTCCAAACGTAGACGTACTTCCCCTCAAAAGGAAGGAACTACGGGAATCATTCCTTGTGTCTCCGCATGCTCCACTCTCGGTTACCTCTATCCCACTCTATCTACTATTGCGTAGCTATACCTTTGCTTAGTTGATATCCTTGTCATATAGGTAAATTCACTTAGTTGCATATCTAGAGAATTTACCTTCGGTGTCAAGCCTAATTTGATAAAGAACTAAAAATTGGTTAGCACCTATTCACCCCCCCTCTAGGTATGCGGCATACGATCCTTTCACTCGTATCGTAGCCCCTATTTCGGGCTTAACCGCCTAAGAGAATGCCGGAGGATGGACCATCGGACACGATGTCTCCATGGAAGACTTCACCCGTTGAAGTCCTCCATGGAAGCCCAAATGGAAAGCATGAAAAAGATGATAGCCGAGCTTTTGGCTCCGGCCCTTCCCAAGGCTCCTAGTGTAGAGGTAAAAGACACGGATGCGTTAAATGAGGGAGAGGCTTCGGACTTACCCTCATCTACCAAACCCGTGGAAGGTGATAACTTAAACACTATCAAATCTACAAGTGCATCTCCTAAGGGAACTAGTGGAAGTGAGAGCTACAATCGAGTACCTCCACCTTTCCAATCACCCGATATACCGGTTCCCATGCCTCATTTGAACATTAGGGGCGACCCACCTAAGTTTTCTATTGAGGATTTCGATACTTGGCAATTTGAGTTCCGCTCTCATGTTTGTAGTGCCTCCAATGAATTATGGAGAATCATCAAGGTGGGCTTCAAGCCATACAACCCCGACAATTTGACTAGAAGAGAAGCCATTGAGAGTCAACTCAACAACACCGCCTTGCACATGATTCAATCAAGTGTGGGGACAAAGGAATTGCATCGTGTTCGAAACTACACCACCGCCAAGGAAGCTTGGGATGGTTTGACCGCGAGTTGCATTGGAAGTGAGAGCACAAGGAGGAACAAGTATAATGCTCTCAAGAATAAAGCCGAAGGGTTCTTGAGACTACCGGATGAAGATCATGAAGATATGTATGGAAGACTTCTCACCGTTGCCAACGCCTTCCGGCTTATTGGTGCCACCCACATAAATGACTCTTGGATCAAGGAGAAGTACATTGAATGCATGATGCCATTTGTGCCCATCGATGTCAAGACTCTTGTGGGAAGGGAATGATATTCCTCTCTCACCTCTCAACAAGTCGTGCACGAGATGCAAGCTCTCAAGGTACTTCGAGGAAACCTCTCATGATTCTCGCAATCGTGCTCTTGGAATGGCAAAAGGTTCCAATCTTGCCTTGGTGGTCAACTTCGGTGAAGAAGTGATTCCTCAAGAATCTTATAGGGCATCTTGGAGTATGTCCTATCCGGAAGATTTGCAATGCCACTACCATGATCACATGGCCTTCCATGCAAAATCCTTTTGGGTTGATCCCTCCAAGGCCAAGGAAGACAACATCAAGAGGAACAACAAAAGTGGTTTCACTAGCTTTGGTCCAAAGACAAGATCTTGCTACAATTGTGATGACAAGCGCCACTTCATTGTCGAATGCCCCTATGAAAATAGAGAGCTTCATAATGGAAGGCTCATTCCCAAGGACAAGAGCAAGGACACCAAGGGCAAGTATTCAAAAGCCCCCAACAAGAAGTTCTACAACAACAAGACCAAGAAGGGCAAGAGGCCCTCAAGAGTTGTGCTAGTAACAAGGGAAGAATATTCTTCCGATGAAGTTGAAAGTTCTAGTGGTGATGAAGATGAAGAAAGCTCAAAGGAATTGGCCGCCATTGTCACCACCAACATACCCTCTTCATCTCTCTTTGAATCTCCCAATGAGAACCCTCCTATCAAGAATGCATTGTTTCATGGCAAGGTCCTCCTTCCTTGGACACATCTATCGTGCTATCAACTCAAGAAGAATACCTCCAGAGATGATGATGTTGATGATGAAGCAGATGCAACCTCTAATGGATCATCTTGCCTCCCTCTCCACTAATTCTTCATCACCAAGTGAATCCCAATGAGGTCTTCCTTGTGGAGGAAGAAAGTTGCCTCATGGCTAAATCCTCCTCATCTCCTAACCCCTCTATCCCTAACATATCTAGTGAACTAGGGGTTGATGATGCTAGCCTAAAAGTGAAACAAGAAATGCTAGATTTTGATGATTTCATTCTCAACCTACAAGGTAACACTAAAAAGCATGTTTCAAACCTCATGATTCGTTTAGCTCAACAAAGTGCTATGCTTGAGAAAAAAGGTCAAATAGAGGAAGACTCTCTAGAAATGCTCTCAAAAAATGCTCTTGAGGAATGTCAAGAAACCATATCTTCTCTTGAAGAGAGGTTAGAAATATTGAAGAGCTCAAGATAAAATTAACAAGCTCACTAAAGCTAGAGATCTTGCTAGGGCTAAGAATAAAGTGTTTACAAAGGAAAAGGCCCAATTTGGGGTTGATCATGAGAAACTTGTGAAGGATCTAGATGAACTAGACAGGGCTCTCTGAAGAGTGAATACACTCTCCTATCCAAGTCGTTTGAGCAACTTCAAATTAGGCTTGTCATATGATGTGCCTAGTTCCTCTACTCCTCTATGTGATCATGCATTGTTGAGGAAAATGCTAGGTTGAAGGATGAATTTGCTAAGGCCTCCCCCAAAGTAAGTTATCTTTCTGGATGATCTTTTGAGTAAGCAAAGATCAAACAAATGGGAAGGAGGGCCTTGGTTTTAATGCCAAGGGCCAAGGCAAACAAGCAAAAGGCCAAACCCGCACAAGAAAAGAAGAAAGTCAATGGTGAAGCCTCCAAGGGCAAAACCATGAATGATGATGATGCAGAATTGCTAACCTCATCATGTTTGGCTTGAAGATTATTATGGTGGGATGTTATGCTAAATATAAGCATCTATATATTGTTATGTTGTTGGTCTATGGTCCCAAAGACCCTTGTTGCTAACAAAAGAGGACCCACTGAAAAATGGTACCTAAATCCAAGAATTGGTCTCATGTAGGACGCCGGAGGTTCAAAATGGGTACCTGATAGTGGATGTACAAGTCATATGACCGGCTGCAAGAACCTCAAGGAGTTGAGGCCTAACATTAATGATATCACCGTCTCCTTTGGTGATATTCTACATCCCAGGTATTGGGTTTTGGCAAGTTTGCACACAACATCACTCTTGTGGATGTCATGCTTGTCAAAACCCTAGGTTACAATTTGCTTTGCTTTCCGTTTCCGTCCTTGGCAAGATGGGTTTCGCGCCTTTATTGATAATGATATTGTGGTCCTCTTGTGGAGCAAGACCTAAAAGTCGCATCTGGGTACTGCCAACACAACTTGTATGTAGGACTTTTTCTGGGCCACCACGTCATGCTATCAGTCTGAAGGCGAGTGGGTTGGCCAGGCATCGCCGCCTAGCCCATGTCAACATGAGAACTTTTGCAAAGCCTTCACAAGGGGAACCATATGGGACTAATGGAAAATGTGTCTTTTGCCAAAGACTGTTTGTAGGGCTTGTGCTGAAGGCAAAATGCATGACTCCGCAAGCAAGACCATCATATCTTCCAAGAGGATCTTGGAGCCCCTTCATGTCTATTCTGTCCCGTTACTCATGCAAGTCTTGGTGCTAAGAACATTGCTTGGTGATTGTCGATGACTACTCAAGATACACTTGGGCCTACTTTCTCAAGACGAAAGATGAGACTCAATAAATATTCATTGACTTTGCTACCGAGTACGTCAACACAACCTCTCCTCAATGGCAATAAGAAGTGACAACGGCCCCGAGTTCAAGAACTACACACTCAATGATTTTCTAGTGATGAGATTCGCCATCAATATTCACATTAAGCACCCCCCAAATAAATGGTGTTATGGAGAGGAAGAACCTGACTTTATGGATATGGCAGGTCTATGATGGCGTATATAAATCCCGCTATAATTTTTGGGGCCCAAGCCATCTCCACCGCTTGTCACTCCTCCAACCGCCTCTATCTCCGCAAGTGGTTTAACAAGACTCATATGAAATACTCACCGACAACCCAATATCTCATACTTCAAGGTGTTCCGTTGTAAGTGTTTCTACAAAATCGAATGGAGTTCGTTTATCTAAATTTCCTCCTAAAGCTTTGGAGGGTATATTTGTTGGTTACGGTGCCGACTCTCACACTTATAGAATCTTTGATGTATCCTCCGGGATTATCATTGAATCTTGTAGTGTGTTCGAAGAAAATGATGTCTCAAGTGGGGCAAGTTGATGTTTGTACATGTGATGAAATACCTCAAGATGCCATAGTAAGAATGTGTGTGGGATTTTTCCGCCTATCAGGACACGGTGGCCCTGGGAAGAACTATGCCTACCACGGAGCCCTCATCTTCTCAACATCAACAAACCTTACCTTGTGAAGCAAATGATGCACCAACCCAAGAACAAGAACAAGACCCTCCCTCTTATGTGCAAGATCAAGGACAAGATCAAGGTCAAGATCAACCTATCACTCACAATGCCTCCTATGAGGAACCAATCAACTCTTGCCCTTCTCCAAACATTGTTCAAGGTCAAGCACATGAGTTTGAGCAACCCCAAGAAATTGAGGAAGCTCAAGTTTAAGGTCAAGATTTTGGGGACCCAAATGACTGTTGATCAAGGACACCCAAGGCCCAGGAAAGACCAAGCAGAGATCGAGTCTATTGCTCAGTAAGAAGAGAGAACCCCAGGCCACGTGGACACACCATGACAAGGTTCTTGAGATGTTAGGGGCAAAGGTTTCCTACAAGAAGGCAATTGGCAAACTTTAGCCATCATCATGCTTATATCTCCCTAGTGGAACCCAACAGCATTAGCCCTTTGAAGATTCGGATTGGTTGGAAGCTATGCACGAGGAACTCAACAACTTCAAGCGCAATGATGACCCACAAGAAGCCAAAGGAGTGCCGTAATGTTATAGGCACTAAATGATATTCAAGAACAAGTAAGATGAGTTTGGAATTGGGAACAATGCAAGATTGGTGGCTCAAGGGTTCTCTCAAGTTGAGGGTATTGACTTTGGGGAAACCTAAGGCTCCCGTGGCTCGCCTTGAGTCCATCCGTATCCTTCTTGGTTATGCATCGCATCATAACTTTGGGTTACAACAAATGGATGTAGTGCTTTCAAATGGTCCTTGCATGTGAGGCTGAGGCAGCAACCTCTGGGTTCGAGATCCGAACTTTCCTAACCATGTCTACAAGCTTGATAAAGCACTTTATAGTCTCAAACAGTTTCAGAGCTTGGTACTAAGCACCTTAAGGAATTGTTGAGACCGTGACGATAATAATCAATTCCACTCTTTTACTAAGAGGTCAATGGGGAGCTTTTCTGCTTACCAATTATATGCTGGATGATATTATATTTGGATCTACTAACAAAGCTTTCAATGATGAATTTTCAAAGCTATGACCTATAGGTTTGAGATGTCTATGATGGGAGAGATGAAGTTCTTCCTTGGTTTTGAGATCAAGCAATTGAGGGAAGGAACCTTCATCAACCAAGCAAAATATCTCCAAGACATGCCCAAGAGGTTCAAGATGACCGAGATGAAGGGTGTGGCCACTCCTATGGTTACCAAATGTCATCTTGCACTAGATCCCAATGGTAAAGAGGTGGATCAAAAGGTATATTGCTCCATGATTGGATCCTTGCTTTACCTTTGTGCATCTAGACCGAACATAGTGTTGAGTGTTGGTGTGTGTGCAAGGTATCAAGCTTCTCCTAAAGAGAGCCACATGGCTCTCAAAAGAATCTTTCAATATTTAGTTGATACCCCAAGATATGGTATTTGGTACCCCAAAGGCTCAAGTTTTATTCTCAATGGTTATACCGATGCGGATTGGGCGGGTGACAAGGATGATAGAAAATCAACTTCCAGGGCTTGCCAATTCCTTGGTAGGTCCTTGGTGTGTTGGTCTTCTAGAAGCAAAATTGTATATCTCTCTCCACCGCCGAAGCCGAATATGTTGCCGCCGCAAGTGGATGCACTCAATTGCTATGGATGAGGCAAACTTTAAAGGAATACGGTGTCATTTGTGACAAAGTGCCTCTAATATGTGACAATGAAAGTGCCATCAAGATTGCCTATAATCCGGTGCAACATTCAAGAACGAAGCATATTGAGATCCGGAATCATTTCATTAGGGATCATGTTGCCTGTGGTGATATTGAGCTTATCTATGTTCCTACCAAAGATCAACTTGCCGATATATTCACGAAGCCTCTTGATGAAGCAAGGTTCCCTTATTTGAGGAATGAGCTAAATATCATTGATTCAAGGAGTATAGCTTGACCATCTTGCAAACACTCCTTTGTCTCAAAACTTTATTTGGTTTAGATGTTGGCTGGAAATAAGGGGAGGGCGTTTAAATTATTGAGCTATCCTCCCCCAATGCCAACATTAATGATTTCATTCTCGTTATATCATATGTTGATATGTGAGCTTAAATGATGAGTATTGGTTTGGACCCAAGATATATCTTCGCGGTGCCATACCATAATACTCATATATGGTGGCCTAGTCCACCACACTCTTCGGTGAAGAGTTGGAGTTGTTTGTTTTTTCATTGGATTTTATTGACATCTCTGTTCTTATAGGAAATCACTCTAGTTTGGCCTTATTTGCTCATATTTTGCAAACTTGGTGATGATGTACCATTAATAGCTTGTCTCTTCTTAAACATAAGCCTACACTCATCTATAAGCTATTTCCATCTTGCTCATTTGCTTGTTAAAAACTTGGAGTTTGAGGCTTATCGGTTGATCTAGGGTGCTCCATCTTATTGGTAAATGCATCTTATATGTGACGGGATACTTTATTACATCATATATGGGTTTCTTGCAACAATCATCTAGAAGATGGGCTGATTCCCTATGATTCCCTGAATTTTCCCGTAACCCCGGATAATCCGGTTCTGTGCGACTCCCGAACATCCGGCCCGGTCGGGATTATCCGCCCCTAAGCTAGGGCCGGATTATCCGGCCTCGGGCAGATCTTGAAAGGGCTGAGTCGAGGGCGCAGGGGGCAAAACGGTTCCAACCTATCACCCCTCTCTCCTCTTTCTCCTCTCAAGGCCGCCGGACCTCCTCCTCCTCGCCGGAGACGCTCCATCCGCCCCCTCTCATCTTGGGTGGATCGGGTGGATCTCCTCCCTAGCTACCTTCTCCTCCAAGCGGCTTCCACAATGGATGTGGGTATGATTCACAATCTCTATCCTAGATGTTGTGTTTTATATGTGCCCTTTTCTTGTGGAATTGGTGTCTAGTTGCTCCCAAATCATGTGTAGTGTACTCTCTTGCATGCTATGAGGCCGATCTAGTCTTAGACATGTTTTTGATTGGAAATCTGCCTTCTCGAAGGCCGGATTATCCGCTCGAGCCGGCCGGATTGTCGGCCCGGCCGAGCCATCCGCCCCTGTGGACCCCGGATTATCCGGGCTCGGAGCCATCGTCACGCAGTTTGCTTCAATCTATCATGTTTAGATTTGTACCGACTTATTTGCATGCCTCTCGAGTGTATTACTGTATCTTACATGACTTATGAGCATTACCTTTCCCTTTGCTACCCGCCTTTGCTTCTCACAGGTGGTGCTTCTCGGGGTGGTCGGAGACGCTCGAGGCATGATCGATCAAGTGACGAGTTTGCACCCAATGCACCTCGCAAGTCCGTCACCTCAAGGCGGAAGAACAAGGAAGAGAGGGAGAACTACAAGACCATGGACCCAGTCTCCTATTCCGCTCTTCGCATGAACAACTGGTATGAAGATGTCCCAAGAGATGAAGAGATTGAGGGCAGGAGATTCTGGTGCATTGAGCAGGAATTCATCTACAAGGACATATATGAGCCCATGAAGAAGCTGAGACCCATGCAAGCCATTGATGTGGACATTCTGGCTGAAAACAATCACTTTGAAGATGCTAGCTGGGAGAATGGGCTTGCATGATATCATGAAGATTCAATGTGACTATAGCCCAGATTTGGTGAAGCAATTCTTTGCCACCTTGGCGATCAAGAAAGATGCGGAACACACTATGGAATGGATGACTGGCTCCTCTCACTGCAGTGCCACTCTTCGCCAGGTTTGCTGGTTATCTTGGAGTTCCTGTTGAAGGGGGTCGTCGTCTTCATGGACCACAACCGATAGATAAGAATGCTCTTGCGCAGCTCTATACCTCAGCTGGGAAGATTGGTTATACTAAGGGGCTACTTACTATATACAATCAGCTCCTTCGCTTCTTTCGGTCAACCATTTGCCCAAGTGGAGGTAACAATGATGCTATCCGAGGAGTCCTTGTGAACCTTATGCACCTCAGCTATAAGTGTGCCCGTGATGGAAATGAGGATCGGATTTTCACTCTTGATATCAGGATTTTATCTTCCATGAGATCCATGATGCCATGGTCTCCTGACCTCCATACCCTATGCTCCCTATATCCACTTCATCACCAACACGATAGCCGTGGTTGGTAGGAAGATTTACGGGTACCTCTTTGGTTACACCATGTCAAGAAGGCCTACAAGGTTAAGCCAGTCTCTCCTGCTCCTGACTCCTTCATGGGAGATGCTCGTTCTAGTGGTTTTGCTCCTCCTTGCTCGTCATCAAGATGTCCCAGCTATGAGGAAACAAGTGACCCGGCTTAGTTGGTTCAGCGTTACATCCTTTGTATGAACATTGAGATCCATAAGGAGAACTATAGTCAGCCGAACGTCTGAGATTAAGCATATCAGTAAAGTTATACTTCACAAGCTCAAGCAGGATCATGACCCCGCTCAAATGCCCACCACCAGGGCTACAAAGAGTTGGCACTCACTGTGTTCCATGGACATCTTGATGATTGCCTTCAAAGGTCCAACCTCACTCGCTGATGCACCCGATGAAATATGAGGAAGAAGAAAGAAGAGGAAGTGCCTTACGAGTCCGATGATGATGATGCCTCCGAGTGATTCTCCTGAGGGGCGAGTAGCATCGCGCTTGTCCCCTTTTTTGGCGTCTCGATGTAGTGGGAGAAGTGTTCTATTAGGATTCTCCGGGATTTGGCATGGTTTGGGCACAAGCATATGCGTTTATCATTCTTATGTGCTTGTGTTCCTCTTAGTTGAACTATTTGGTTTGTTTGTGTGCCGTTCACTGCCTATGTGCTATGTGCGTGAGACAACGTGGTTTTTGGATTTCTATTTGTTGAGATCAAGGATATTACATTGTGTGATGCTATATCTCCGCATTATATATCTACACATGGCATGATTTCCTTGCTTCCTATCTCAACTCTATATGTGTCAATGTCCCTTATTAGAGCCTATGTTGATATTCTTGTGCCGAGGCACCATACTCCTATGTGTTGTGTATTTGTATTCAAATGCAAATTTCTTATATGCACACATGTAGGGGGAGTGCCTCTATGTTTTGCCATCATGCTTGTCTCTATAGTGATTCCTTTGCAAATCCGTATATTGTCATCAAACACCAAAAAGGGGGAGATTGAAAGAACATCTCTCACGTTATGTTTTGTGTGTTTGATGACAATACATGTGATACACTAATGTTTGATTAAGTGGTACAGGGATTACATAGTTCTTATTACATGTGTGTTGGATTTGATCGCATGTCAAAAGTTCTCTGAAAAAGTTGGCCAGGCCGGATAATCCGGGGCCGGATATTCTTGAAATATCCGGCCCCCTCGTTTTTGGCTAAGTCTTCGAGAAAAAGCAAGAGGCCGGACATTTGGCCGGATAATGTCCCGGTATTGTACTAGGGCCGGATTATCCGGCCGGATATTTGGAAATATCCGGCCCTCGTTTTTGGCTAAGGACTGGAAGAAAAGCTTCTCTGGCATGGGGCCGGATTTTGGCCGGATAATGTCACGGTTTTGCCCCGAAGGCCGGATTATCCGGGGGGGGGGGGGCGGATTATCCGGCCCCTACTTACACCGGATTATCCGGGGCCCAAAAAGCCCCAACGGCTCACTTTCGAAAGGCAAATACTCCCTCTTCTACCTTGGTTGCTTGCTCAATCATTAGACAAGAAATCTGCCAAGCCACCTCCATTAGAGCCACCTCAAGAAAGTCAAGATTTGCAAGATCTCCTTCCTCCCCCAACCAAAGCTCTTGATCTTTGGGGATTCTACGGCGACCGATCTACATCCTCACCGAAGCGTTCTTCATTTCCCCCTCACTTGTTTGAGGGATCTCCTGCTAGTGTTCCTATTTGGTTCCCTAGTTGATTTGTTGTTGATGTGTTGTTGTTGATTGTTGTATTGTTGCAGCATTTGGGAGCCTCCAATTTGGTTGTGAATGTGTGCCCCAAGAACTGTAAAGGCCCGGTTTCCGCCTCGAGGGAAATCCCTTAGTGGAAGCTGCTAGGCCTTCAGGGATGCTGTTCATGTGAGATCTGATGAAGCCTCGCGGGTTGCTGGTTTGGCTTTGCGTATAACCACTCCTCCAAACGTAGACGTACCTTCTGGCAAAGGAAAGGGAACCACGGGAATCATCTCCGTGTCATCGTGTGCTATACACCCTCGGTTACCTCTATCCCACTCTATCTACTATTGCGTAGCTATACCTTGCTTAGTTGATATCCTTGTCATATAGGTAAATTCACTTAGTTGCATATCTAGAGAATTTACCTTTCGTGTCAAGCCTAATTTGATAAAGAACTAAAAATTGGTTAGCACCTATTCACCCCCCCCTCTAGGTGCGGCATACGATCCTTTGAACCTCCCTTAGTTAGTCCTCCCCTCCGGCCTTTATGAAATTCTCTTCTTCCGACTTTCATCATGGATCCATAGTCACTTGATGTCAACACAGAAAAAGAGCTTTGCGCCGCTCCCTCCGGAACCAAACGGCCAGAGTAAAACATGGGTGCGCATGACCGAATACCTCCGATCCATGAAACTCCATGCAAAGCACTGTTACATTCGCCACCGGAGCCTTCCGGAACTCAACACTCCGCCGCATCACGAGTCCAGCCCGTAGGTCCTCCTCTTCACGCAAGAGAGGCCCTAGGACCGCCGCCTTAATTCCAGGCCGGACCCCCACGCCGGCGACCATCCTGGGCTGGCCAACCCAACCCTCCACCGGCGACACCATCGCTGCTGGCTTCCAAGCTCCTCCATCTCGCCACGAACGCGGTGATAGATCAAAAGATCCACCACCGCCAACCGCGGGCCGACCCTCTCCGGCGAAGAAGAGGGTCACCTCCTCCGTCGAACCCAAGGCTGCTGCCCCGGCGCCCTCGTGTCGCGGAAGAAGTCCAAGATCATCGCCCCTCACCGGCGAGAGGCGGAGGAAAAGGCGTTGTTCGCCTCCACCAGCCACCACCGCCGGCATGCCGCCGATGGGAGGCGGGGAGGCCGCAGCCCGCAGCTGGATCGTCCCCGGGAGGACCGCCGCCGTCCCTCCATCCTCGCCCAATAGCCGCCGCCCCGGGAGGCGGAAGGGCCGCCGCCGCGTGAGAGACTCCTTGGCCGCCGTTCCCGACGCGTCACGAGGGAAGGCCCCCGCCCCCGCCACGCCCCGAGATCTTTTCCCCGGCGGCGCTGCCGGCGGCAGCGGCGGGAGGGTTGGGAGGCTGGGTGCGCGAGGCTAGGGTTGGGAGGCTGGGTTGGGGGAAGTTTGGCGGCTGAGGACCCCAAATATTTTTAATGTCTATGATAATAACCAGAAGCAAGATATTTGATTCTTTATTTGTTGCTTGAATTTTCGCATAATACTGGTCTAAAAATAAAGTAAAAAAAAAAGATAAAGTAACTGCCAAATAACCTCAAAATATCTAGATCAGTAGATAATCCCTTAACTCAAAAATATCTAAGACAGAGCCACTGGATAAGCATCCTCGCAGTAACCTAACTAGAGGTAACTTGACCAGCGATTAAATCCACCGCTTTCCTACGTCGCTAACCTGGACATGTGTCCAGCTCTCCCCTATTTTCCCCAGCTATAAATAGCCTTTGTCCCCCGCACAGTGCCTCACACCACAAACCACAGTAGAAATCGCCCTAGTTTTCTCGGAAGAGCTGGTACGATTTGGGAAGTGAGCAGGCAGGGGGCAGGTATGGCAGCAGCTTGACCGTATTCTTCATTGCTGTTCTTGAGCATGCAAGTATCTGGCAGTGATTGCTTTTCTAGCTGCTGTAGCTTCTCTCTCTCTTTCTCAGATCTGCATGTCCTTTCCATGGATTCGAGTGGGATTTTAGTTGTTCTTGATACAATCGGTTGAAATGGAGAGTATTGCTCTTAGGAAGATGGATTGATTAGGTACTGGTGCTTCATATGTACACTAGATCCATGCCATCACTACTAAATCTACTACTAGTACTCCCTGCTACTGATATTTCGTTCCATGGCATAGCACTAATTTTACCGGAAATAGCTAACGGAACCCGGGTACGCGCGAGGATGAAAGTGCAGCCAATTCGAAAGCAACATCTGTCTAATGCATGTGTATTTTCTGGCACGTATATGAGGTACGTGGTGTGTATTTCTCTGCTCACTGGCGCGTGACATTGATTAGCAGTAAATTCCCTGCCGCTCCTTCCCATCTCTTCTTCCTCGCCATCCACAACCTCTACCGCATCCTTTCTTCCTCCTCGTCTCTAGCACGGCCACTGGACCAATCCAGAACATCCTGGCATCGGCGCCAGCGCGGTCGAGTTCATCAGAGCAGGCGCACTCCAGAGCCCGGAACGCGCACTCGAAGAGCTCGAGGGGCACCTCCCAATCCTCGTTGGAGCACAGCTCCGTGAACCACGCGAGCTCCGCGAGCGCCTCCACCTTCCGCAGCCACCTCTCGAGCCCCACGTCGACCACCCTCCGGCTGAGAAGGAGCTCCTTCTTGATCTCCTCCGTCTTGGAGCCCGCGGTGGCGCCCATCGTCGCCTCCAAGAACTGGGCGGCGAACTGGCCAAGAACAGCCGTCCCCCACCTCCGCGCACTCCTCCGCGCGCGCCATGTCGGGGGAGGGCGAGGACCAGGCCCTGCCCAAGCGCCGCGCGCCACGCCGGACCAAGTGCTCGACAACGTCCTCGAGACCGCGCTCCACTTCCTAGCCACCCCGCGCGACTGGAGCGCCGCCTCCCTCGTCTGCTATTCCTGGCACCGCGCCGAGTCCACCACCCACGTCTGCCTCTCCGTCCGCAACATCCTCGCCGCCTCCCTCAAGCGCATCACCGTCACGGACGACCACCTCGTCCTGCACAAGGAACCCGTTGGCCCTGCTCGCTGAACTGTGGCGCCGGATACTGCAGCCGCTGGGGGACTACAGGTTCGGCAAGCACAGCGTGTGGGAGGGCGGCGTGGGGCTCTTCATGGTCTCCGGGGCGGTCCGCGCTCGCGCTCGCCGGCTCCGGGGGTTCGAGCTGCGGTCGCCGTTCCACAGGTGCTGCGGTCGCGTGCTTGATTTCCTCTTTCTTTTTTGTTCCTCTCGATTGTGTTGGATTTGTACAGATTCCCCTTGATCTCATTCCAATCGAGTTATTTTTTTCTTCTGATCCAAATGGTCATGCTGTAACAAAAGTATGTGTATCTTCTTTTTCTGATCAATGGTCCTTTAATAATGTTAACAGTCTATTTTTCCATCATTAATTAATTGGAAGAACTGCTAATTGATATTTCCATATTTCAAGAAGAATGTTTCACAAATATGTTTGTAACACAAAACTATTAGTACAAAATGTCAATTTTAGATTAGTACGAAATGGCATCTTTTTAAATTTAACATTTTATCTTGATGTTTTTAATATTCTTATGAGATAAAAGTTTGTCTTACAAATCGAAATTGCTTCTAAATGGAGTAATCCGATGATTTTTAATCCTAATGAAAATTATCTGTCAGCAATGCCACACCTGTACAAAATGTCTACTTTGGATTAGTACAAAATGGCATCATTTTTACATCTTCATTTTGTAACAATCTTTGAAAAATGTACAAATAGGTCTCAAATAGTAATGCACAAATCTGAATCCTTCCGAGGAACTCTAAAATCAAATTCTTGTCATGCTAATTGATACATTTGATATCACTAATTACTAATTGGTCTCAGTTTGACTATTCAAAGTTACAATTAGTCTGTTAAGCGTTCTCTCAATATTGTGGCATGGTACAGCATATCCTGCACCATGAGAGTAAATGTCATTAACTGCTCGCCCAGTATCGTACGCACAGGCCCGTGTATAACGCTGAGTATGCGACGGGCGGAAATGAAAGTCAGGGGCGTATTCACCAGACGCTATATTAGCTCCTAATCTCGCGGCACCAACAGACGACGGTGATAACGACCTCGCGCGTTGCCAGGTCCCAATCGTCCGGGTCGCTAATTTTACTTGCTATTTTGCAATAACTAAGAATTACAACTAGTACTACTTCTTGCTGTTAAATGAGTACTATACTTGCTGCCGCCGAATCAATGAATAAAACTAGTTGCTACGCAGACGAGTAGATCAACTAGATTGCTTGCAATAATAACCAGTACAGCTATCTAGTAGTACCTTGTGTTGTGCATGTGTATTGAATAATCCGCTTGCATGCATAGACTTGCATGGTCGATGGATGAGAAGAATAGCTGCCAGACTAGTAATAGTACTAGCTACTCAAGTTCTATGTTCATACCCCGCTCTTCTGCTACCAGTACTATGCATGAAATAATGACTGATTATACAAACCTGTTTAGGTTGGAGCCAAGTAACCAAGGAGAAATCATTTGAAGGCAAGGTTGTGCATACCAGCTTCTTCTAAAATTAAATCGTATCGATATTTAATTGTGATGCTTTATCAGTATAAATGCTTAGACTTTATACATGTGATATGACGCTGACTATGGATGAATGTTCGAGGTGAATAAATGTTGTTCATAATTTACATGAGAACGATCGCCGTCGTAATCATGGTATGTATGGGATATCTAGCCCGAGACGGTTGATACCTGAAATAACGATACGCGGTCATGCCTGTATCAGTGTGAGATGGGTTTGCCTCACACAAGTAGGGGACTTGATGTCGTGATTCTCGGAGAGGGATATAGCTAGGGATGTAAACGGATCGGATCGGATATTGCTCTTACCATATCCTTTACCATATTTTTGTAACGGATTCGGATCGAAGGATAATGATCGGATGCGGATTCGGATGCGGATTATATCGGATTACGGATATGGAGCGGATTCGGACCGGACTCGGATCGGATGCGGATTATTAAGAAAATATACATATAAAAAAATTGAAGTATGTTTTTTTATGTAAAATATGTTTGTAATTATAGACTATAGCTAAATGTACACACTTGTTCGTACAACAAAGCAAATTGCGTGCTAATAGAAATCAATGGCGGAGGCAGGAAAACTAAATCAGGGGGGCCAAAGTGGAAAAAACATCTATTTGGGGGGCCGGAACGAAAAAATCTGTAGCATCTAGCTGTAGTTTGGCATAGAGAGGCAGGGATCTAGGCGTAAATACAAGATCTTAGGGGGGGCCAGGGCCCCTGCTGGTCCCCCCCTGTCTCCGCCAATGAATAGAATACATAGTTTGGCCGATGAACTAACTATATTATCTAAATATTTAGGGTTGGGCTAGTTTTTTCGGATTATCCTCTTTGTGGACCTCGGATAATCCGCAAAAATGGCGGATAATCCGTATCCGTCGGATAATATCAATACCATATCCTCTACCATATCCGCCGGATATCCGCTTGATCACTATCCGCATCCGTATCCATATCCGGCGGCTATCAGTGTGAGATGGGTTTGCCTCACACAAGTAGGGGACTCGATGTCGTGATTCTCGGAGAGGGATATAGCCATTGGTGGAGATTACGACGGTTGTTAGCGTGTCTCTGCAGAGGTCACTATAATTAGGTTTGCGCTAACGGACTATAGTTTTCATATATGTGTTTATACTCCTGTAGGTTACCTGTTATATCTTTGTTAATATTTTCTTTTTCCTTGTTGAGTATGTTTAACATACTCACGGCCAGTCTCTTTTCTCTGGTATGCGCAGAGGATTGCTTGTCTCTATGTAATTTCTTCCAATTAGCATAAATATGTCTAGCACACATCATGTGCTCTGCGATTAGGAGATTTACTCTGATCCTACATTAATATTGTTCAAATAAATGACAAGGATGCATCGTGCATCTGTCCATATACTTGTAAGTTATATTGTACTACTATTACTACTACTAAGGAATAAATGGAACCTGGTTCTCCTTGTGCTCTTAAGTTCATGATTACTACTTATGCCTTGTATGCTTATGAGGTATTTATCTCTGTGGCTAGATACGGCGAAATGTCGACTTAAATCCTCTCGCTTAGTTGGGGCGTGGGATAAAGGATAGTCGGAGTTAGTGTTTGTCGCGATTTACGTTACGGGGTGCGTGCCTAGCCGCCGGGACACTGAGCCGCGCCATGGAGCGGGGAGGGGTGGTCACCATCACGGATGAAGGGTAAAGTTTTAAGGAGAGCGAGGGACGAGGGAGGGCGGGGAAGCACATGGGTATATCTTGCGGCGGAGTGGGAGTGGGTGGCGGGGGAGCTGGTTTCTCCCGAGGGAGAAGCAGAGCAGCAGAGGGAGAAGGGCTGCAGCAAGCGAGGCAGTATGCGGCGGCGTGACAGCGAAGCGGGAGGCGAGGGCTGCGGGAGGCGACGGCTGGTTGCGTAACAAAGGTGGGCGGGGCGCGCCATGGTGCACGCACGGGAGGCGCCGCGCACTCAAGGTGCAACGGGTCGCGGCACTCGCGGATCGGGCGCGGCGAGAGGCAGCGAAAGCACAAAGCCGACAAATGGAGCGGACAGGTGAGCGGGCGGGGGTTTTTGGAGGTCCGGGGAGTGCGTAGGGTGGAGAGACCTTGTAGGTAGGAGAGGAAGAGGGTGGGTGCGACATTGAAGACGGGAGGGAAGGCGCATGGACTCAGGCGCGAGTGGGCTGGGGACATGGCGCCGAGCTAGAAGGGCTAGGCATTGAAGAGGAAGCTGCTATGGCAACCGTTGTCCAATGGCTGGAGACAGCGAAGTAGGGGGCAAAGCATGACAATTAGGCGCGTGAAGAGGGGAGCAGCGCAGGGCAGCGGGCGGGTGCTGGTGCCAGAGCATCCGTTTGAATGGGGTTTAGTCCATCTACGCAGCGAAAAGTTCCTTTTGTTTTTCAACGAATCATCTGGGCAGGTGGTTGCGAGCTGGGGCCAGGCAAATGGGACAAAGGGTTCTCTCGAGGGCTAGGGCAGCAGCGCACGCGTCCGTCCCCGAGAGGCACGCGGAGTTTAATGGAGCCCATCGCCGAGGAACCAACAGCAGCAAGGTGGCGCGCGACCATGGGGCAGGCGATAGATGCAATGGTGGAGGGGCCCGAGCTCGTGAGATCACGAGGAGCTCCTGGTGGAGCACAGAAGAAGAAATTGAGCAGGTGCTGAACAAACCGACCGAGAACAGCAGGAGGACAGTTTGAGGAGGATCTGTGACGGGGCAGGAGGGGGTGCGAGGGAGGAGGGGAAAGGAGAGACCGTAGACTCGAAATTGTCAAGAACATAGGATTGGAAGGATTCACCTGGCTCAGTGACTTTGGAGGTTTTCATGCGCCTTACTGCTCGCATAGTGCTGTAAAGGTGCCACACACTGAGCGGAGTGGGTCGGGGCGAGTTCTTCCGGGGTGGGTTGAGAGGGTGGGGTGGTGCTGGTTGTGTTTGTGGCGGGAAGCAGCTCGCCGCGGTGGGAAGAGGGGGGCGTTGTCTCTGCCGGCGGCAAAGGTGGCACACGCAAGAGTCGCCGTAGCGCGTCCTCCACCTCCATCACGGTATCTATATCGAACAATTGTTGAAATTTGCAAGAAACATTGTTGTAATAACTAGAATGATTAAACCGTGCTTGAAACTATTATTTGTTGTTGTTGAATGTTGTATTTGCAAGGTACTTTGCTTTTTTTTCTTTGAGAAACGTAGTACAAACGCAGATGCTCACATACGCGCGCATACACTCACCCCTATGAATGTCGTCTCCCACTGAAAGAATATTCCGCCTTTATGAGACACACAGATATTGAAGCTGGGGTTTGAACTCTGGTGGGCTGAAGATACAACCACTCTCCTAATCACCCAACCTCATGTTAGTTTGTATGCAAATTAGGATGAAATGGTTTCATAGGTTAAAATGTGCTGCCGCAAAACAGATTCTGTTGTACGGATTGGGTTGGAGGGCACTGATCTGCGCCCTCTGTTTTTTGTTCTCAAAAGTCGTTTTTTCTCAACCTGTAAACTGGTTTTAAGGGTTCCGGTTTTAAGGGTACTGCTAGTGATGCTCTTACAAGGTGGGCACGGCCTAGTTTTTTCTTTTTCCCAAATGCTAAAAAGTGCTTGGAGGCCACGTTGCTCGTCGCAGCCTCCACTTCCTGGCCGTTCGATCGGAAACCGTCCGGCGATTAAAATCCCGCGTCCCGACCGTCTGGCACCTGGGGCCGACAGGCACGTGGGCCCATCCCTTTCGCTTTGGCCGTTCTCTCCCCTCACGCCTTCATTTCGTTTTCGCGCAGACGCAGGCACGCAGCAGAGCTTCTCCGGCTCTTCTCCCCCCAAATCCCGCTAGGGTTTCTCCGGCGGAGTGCTCGCCGGCGGCGTTGCATCTCGTGCGCGGACTGATCGAGCACCTTCCCGCCTTCTACTCCGCCGGCGGCCGGTCGACCTCGCGCTCCCTCGATTTTAGGGGCGGTGGTGCGGCGATTTCCGGGTGAAGGGCGGGCGAATCGGCAGCGGCGACGGAGAGCGAGACGCGCGACGACGGCGTCGCAGCGCGTGCGCGACCTGATCTAGCGTCCTGCACTCCTTCTACTCCACCGGCGGCCGCTCGTGCTCGCGCTCCTCGTTTTTGGGCGCGGTGGTGCGGCGATTTGCGGGTGAAGGGCGAGCGATTCGGGAGCGGCGACGGAGATCGAGTCGGCGGCGTTGCTCTGCGGTGAGTAGCAAAGAGGCGGCATTGCTCTGCGGTGATTACAGGGGTGCGAAGGCGTGCTAGAGGCGAGGTCAGGCAATTTCGCGGCGGATTTTTGGCTAGGAGGTAATCTATCACCGCATCTACCAATTTGTGCACGATTCTTCTTCAGTAGCGCACAATTTTGTAATGTACCTTTGCAATTTCATGGGTTTTTGTCTTGGATTCGTGTTGTGTGAGATATATCTGTCGGTGACATAGGATGCTCTCCATGTATGAACATCTGGAGCACATGGATTTTGATCTATGTTGTGATTGATCTCGTCTCCATGCTTTTATTCGGTGCATGTGTGTCGAGGTAGTACTGCTTCTCATTTAGGATAGCATTAGCGACCAAGCTCGGATCAGAAGCGATTCACAGTCGATCTCAATGACCCACCACTTTTTTTGGACAGTCATTTGTGTTGCTTAACCGCTGGAAGTCATTTTTTGTCACAAAATTGCTTGTCCATATATTGGAATTCAATAACTCGCATGTCGTTTTTAGTTACTGAATCTGAAATTTTAGTTTTAGAACTGCAGCCATCTTGTTAAGTTGCTATGTGTCAGCATAGTCATCTCAATCAAAACCCATGAATTAGTTTTGCTCAAGTTGTATACTGCAATTGAATTAGTGTTGTTGTTACACATTGCTTAAGTTTGGATAGATGTTTTCTGCTCGTCCTTTTTTGTGTGTATAAGTAGTCACTGGTTTGATTAAGGTATGAAACACAACTTAATAACATGCTTAATTTTGATATCTTACAAGTTGGTCACTGGTTTTAATCAAGTTGCCTTTGTCAGTAGGCCTAAGTTGGGTACTGAAATGAATTAAGTTTGTTCCTCCAGGATGTTTAAGTTGTGTTTCATACCTTAGTTGGATTTTTTTCATTTTCTTTTTGAGCAAGATGTGCAAGTAGGCTGCATTGGATTACTTAAGTCGTTTTATCAATACACATAAGTTGGTTACTGAGATTACTTAAGTTTGGTTCTACTAGCAGCTTTTTTTAAGTTTGAGATGTGCTGTCATGTTTTTTGTGTATAAGTAGGTTTAATAACATGCTTAACTTGTTTTTTTCTTTACAAAGCTTGTTACTATCTACATACATAAGTTGCCTAGTGGTTATTATAAACTTGTTTTTATAAATATAGCTACATTTTTTGCAGATATAATGAAG
The DNA here is from genome assembly GCA_030979885.1 of Lolium multiflorum. Classification (NCBI taxonomy): domain Eukaryota; kingdom Viridiplantae; phylum Streptophyta; class Magnoliopsida; order Poales; family Poaceae; genus Lolium; species Lolium multiflorum. Next base: position 82,077 of record JAUUTY010001010.1, on the reverse strand, counting down.
GATTTGACCAAGCGTTCTCGTTTGCGTTTACCACAAACTGCTGGTTAGTAACAATGGACAGAAAGAGCCTCGCCAAACTGAACCTGAAGTTGATACGGTTGTTGCACCAAAGCGTGCACCTAAACGGCGTCAGGCGGTGTGTTTTTATACTCTTACTATCTATTGTAGCAAAACCTCCAACAAAAATAATTTATTAACTGGTTTTTTGTCCCCTATTTTTTTGGTTTATGTTTTCCAGTTGGGTAGGAATCGCGCATCTCCTGCCTGGTTGTTCAAATTGAACGCTCTGCTTAATGATGCCCAGAGAAATCTTATTGAGGAATGGGGTTGGGGAGGCATCCTTAAGGTGATGGCTAAAGAAATGCATGTGTCTCTGAGCATGTGGGTTCTTGGATGTTTCGATCCTATCAGAAGTGAGCTCGCTATTCCAGGGAGAGATAGCATACCAGTGAATACTGATAGTTACACCAGGGTTTTTGGTTTGCGGAATGAGGGGAGATCAGTGTGTTATGAGATGATTACTGAAGCTATTGCATTCTTCAATATTGAATATGGTATAGAGAGTGGATCAGCACCAGAGTTTACTGATTGGTGCAGAATGATAAAGGAGATGAATGGAGCTTCGGATATGAAGTTTCTCCGTGCTTACTTTGCTGGTGTAATCAGTTGCTTCATAAGTCCTTCAACCTCTGCCTCCATCAGTCCCAGGTGTTACCAGTGCCTACTCGATCTTGATGAGTTCAAGAGGACAAATTTTGCCCAATTTGCAATAGATCAAATAATCACAGAAGTCAAGAAGATGGGATTCAAGAAGAAGTCTGTTTGCTGTTGTTTGCATCATCTTGTGGTAATTTACTTCTTCATGTTTTTTCTTCCATCGGTCTGCTACAAACATACATTCTATTTTTTCTGTTCACCATCACTTCTTCATTTTTTGCAGATATTATACCTGGATTCACTTGAGGTTGATGAGGATGTGCCATCTGAAGATGATTGCCCCATCCGTGCAGCAGCTTGGACTGACAAACTTATACAAGCTGTTATGCGCAAGGATACCAAAGTCAGCGGGGAGTTCGGCAAGCTTAAAGTAAGTGTCTGATTTATTTATTACACTTTTTCCTGGCATTTTTCATGATGCACCTATTTTTTTACACATATACTGGCTAACACCCTGTGGTTTCTCTTTTTTGTTCTGTACAATATAGCTCAAACAAGGTGTTGGTGCTACCATTAGAGACAGTCTCTTTGTTGGGATCACGGGTACTGAAGATTTTGTTTCCTCGAAGTTGCCACGGAGCTTCCCAATTCATGTATGAACTTTTTTTATACCTCAAACAATTGTACTGTTAAAAATAGCTAAGTTGGCTGCTTATTTTAATTAAGTTGGTTCAGTAAAATGATTTAAGTTGGAACTGCTATTTTTCTAAATTTGTTAAACATTTGTTAACTTTGTGCAATCATTCCAACTAAGTTTACACTAAGGCTTACACTAAGTTTGGTTACTGTTTTTTACACCTTTATTTGGTTCCCATACCCCCAAATTCAAGTTGTGCACTCATTACAACTAAGTTGACACTAAGGCTTACACTAAGTTTGGTTACTGTTTTTTACACCTTTATTTTGGTTCCCCATACCCCAAGTTGTGCACTCATTACAACTAAGTTGACACTAAGGCTTACACTAAGTTTGGTTACTGTTTTTTACACCTTTATTTTGGTTCCCCATACCCCCAAATTCAAGTTGTGCACTCATTACAACTAAGTTGATACTAAGGCTTACACTAAGTTGTCTACTGTTCATACCTAATTTGGTTCCCACATGCATATTTTTCCATGATCTTATCCCTTCCTCAGTACTGCTCTTTTTTTTTACTTTTTCAACTCACATCTGATGCATATCTATGTATGTAAATGTGCAGAAAAAAGGAAGATTGTTGTCATGATTGGGGAGCTATGCACTGATATTTCAAACAGGATAGGTTCATTTGTTGAACAGTGGGGGCAAATAGAGATTGATGAATCCAGTTCTTGGCATGGCCAGAACAGATTACACAAAAGGCAGAGGAGAATTGGAGGTGATGAGGGTAAATGCAACGACGAGGATGATGAAGATGACGATGATTATAAAGGTGAATCTGAAGATGAGGATGACAGTGATGATGACAACATTGATGATGATGATGATGATGATGAAGATGAAGACAACCATGGGAATGGAAACAATGATGGTGACAGAGCTTCAGAACCTGGGTCTGGCCTTGGTGGTGAGGATGAGGCAGCTAACAACAATGGCAGCCATCAGCACACAACGCCAAGAAGATCTGCTAGGTTGACACCCACCAAGAGAAATGAAGGGCCTGCAGGCAACTTAAGGAAGAGGTGTATGGATAACAACAGTGATTCCAATGCAGATCTGTCATTCCGGGGTTTGAATCTGTTGTCAAGTACTGCGGAGAAAGAACAGTCTGCAGGGATACATGCAGAGAAACATAGTTGTACAAGAGGCGCATCCACAACACCAGGCCTGAGTCCATTCTCAGATTTGAGAGAGTATACTGCTGCAGGGGAGAAAAGTGGCATTGACATGAGAAACAGTGAGCCAACTGAGTTGTTTAATGTACAGGAAAAGAGGTGTGCCCGGAATACATTGATGGACAAGTTTAGCAGTGCATGTCAGTCTCCTACAAGCTCAGAACCGATAGATCAGTTTGCTAGGGATGATGCAATACAGAAGTTAACTCAAGAGTTCATAGGGTTGGGAAATTTGGAAAAAAAGATGAAATAACAAGAAATATGACAGTGAAGAAAAAGGTTGTAGTGCACCGTGGTCGGCCAGTAGATTTCGAGTTCAGTTCACAGATTGCAGCCGAAACAGGCATAGCTCCATCAGCTGCATACTCAATTAAAGCTCAAGCAGAAACATCATTCGCTCGATCTACAGCTGAAGAACCAGTAATCGCACCTGTTGATGGACCAAGTAACCAGAAGTTATCAGCATCTCAAGCAGGACTTGCTCAAAGAACAGTTGCAACACAATTCAAAGTGCCTCCGAGTTCAGCTAACAGCATCCCCCAGTCTGCAACAGGTGCTTCCCTCCGTGTTCCAAGGCCGCGGGGAGTACCTGAAACCAAAACATCAAATGCAATTCATGCACTCCACTCCAGCCCTGTGCCTGCACCTTCACCGCATTCAACTCAGTCAAGCGTTATGCATGGAACTTCACCACGTCTACCACACTCTGCATCTGGACCTGCAACTTCAACTGCATCATTTCAGAATTATTCTGAACAAAACAGCTTTTTCATTCATCCAAATCAGAGTACTCGCGACACATCTTACCAAGAAGCAGCCAAAAGTTGGTCACCAATTACACCTACAAGTGGGCATATGAAGCAAACCAATGTGTCTCAACCAGTTTCACCAGCTCCAACACGGGAGACATGACCTCCACCTAGACCAAAGGAATCTGTTACCAGCAGCCAGAAGATGGCGAGGAAAAAGGCTTTACAGGCAGCTTGCGATCCCCCTTCATTTGATCTTGGTTTTGATAGCCCAAAAAAGGACAGACAAGAATCTTCAGCAGATATGTTAAATGATGATGACTATTGGACTGAAGATATGGAGAAAGAAGCTTACGCCCTTTGTGAGCGTGTTGAGTTGGAGAAGCGTTTCAACAGTGCAAATGCTAATATTCAGGAGGAACCCATGCAAAACGATAGTGAATTGCAGACACCAGCAAGAGCGATAATTGGTGCTGCCGCTAACAAAGAAATTTCTGAAAGTAATTCAACATCTTCTTTTTTTCAAATGAAGCAACGAAGGCTCATCAAGCAAGCACTTTGCAAATTGTCGCCTTACTTGACTTATGTGGACAGAAGCCTCTACACCTGTTCATCTGAAGTGAAAGATTTGTACGCCGCAGTTACTGCACATGGTCGTAGATCTAAAAGGTGTCAAGAGGTGGATAAAAGGTAAGCCAACTTACATAAAGTTGTATTGTATAAAATAGATAAGTTTTCATGACGATAGTCAATAAGTTGGTTTTTAACATAATTCCTTTTTGAGCAACATACATAAGTTGGTTACTGGTTTAATCAAACTTGCCATGCATTGTCAATAGGCCAAAGTTTGGTTCTGAAATGAATTTTTTTGTTTCCTCCAACATGCTTAATTTCTTTTTTTGTCATCCACAATGTTCAAGTTTGGTTGTTAATATGCCTAAGTTGGTTACTGTGATTAATTAAGTTTGGTTTCGAATAAGTTTGAAGTTCTGGTTTAAAGTCTAGTTGGTTTCCTTTTCCTATTTTTGTTCCGATCAAACATGCACAGGTTGGCTCTCGGGGGTTAATTAACTTGTACTGTCTATATGCCCAAGTTTGGTTCTGAAAACATGCTTAAGTTCTGTTTTTTTCCATATACAATGTACAAAGTTGGATGCATTTTGCGATACGTAGGTGGCACTGTTATATATGCCTAAGTTGGTTATTGAGATTAATTAAGTTTTGGTTTTGGAAAATGCCTAAGTCGGACACCGAAATCAATTAAGTTGGTTCAGTCCAAATGCCTAAGTTGTTTTCTGAAAACATGCTTAAGTTCTGTTTTTTTTTTGCGATACGTAAGTCGTGCTGTTAATATGCCTAAGTTGGTTATTTTGAGATTAATTAAGTTTGGTTTTGGAAAATGCCTAAGTCGGACACCAAAATCAATTAAGCTGTTTTTTGAACATGCTAAAAACACTGACTAAGTCGGCTACTCGGGTTAATTCAGGTGGCCCTCTGCATGCCTAACTTCTTTTTTTATTCCCAGCATAATTTTGGTTCTGGTATTATGCCATTTTTTTTATTAACTGCTCTGTTTTTTTCTTTTTTCATGCAATGGGGGAAAACTATAGCCCAATACTCGTCAGCTACGACAAATTTTTTGTTACACTTAATGAGCTTGCAAACTCAATGATGCCTTCTGGATCATTGAAGAACACTGTCGTTGAACTGGGATTTGAGTCCATAATGTTAAGGAGAGACAAAAAAGATAAAAAATTGGTGATGCCTTTGAGGGTTGCGGTAAGAATATTATATTTTTAGGTTTCTTAAATAAGTTGATTTTTTTTACTAGGGTTACTGATGTTCCTTCTCTTCTAATGACAGACTCTCTTAGAAGATCTGAAGAGGAACAAAAGACATCTAGAGAAGCACTTCAGCAAGCCCACTGCACATCTTGACAGGAAACACAATGTAAGTGTTTCTGTACATTGGACATCAATTTCTTTCGGTTATAACATTTTTTGTATACTGTAATTCCAATTTGTTCTGTTTTTTGCAAACATTAGGTAATGTTCCCAGTACTCGAAGATTTGGCACCTAAGGAACAAGATCCTGTGAACCACTACTGGCTTCTTGTGATGAACTTCAGAGAAAGAAGGTTTGAGGTACTGGATTCAGTAAGGTCAATATTAGACAAATCACTTGATCAGAAGGTGAATTTGTTAGTTGGTGCAATCAAGACATTATGGGAACAATACTATACAAATTCTTCAGTCAAGCTTGATACATGGGACATTCAAGACATTAAGCCGCCAAAGCAAGGCACAAAGTAATAACCAATGCAGTTATCTTTCATTATCTGATTTTTTTTCATTTTCGAACCTATCATGTATTAACGTGGTTCAAATTTACAAAACATTTTTTCGAACCTATTTCTTTACTAAGTTGGTTTCTGACATATAAGTTAGTTATACTCTACTGCTTTTAAGTTCACTCTACAGTATGTTTTTTAAGTATGATTATTATGAAATGACTGTAAAACTAAAACCACTTAGGCTTTTAAGATGGACTTAAAAATTAGCAAGTAAAAATGCTTTAAGAGAAACCAGTTTTAATACCTACACACAGTATTGGTTAAGGTGTCTCCACATTTTTAATTAAATTGGCTACTGATAACTATTAAGTTTGACTTACTTTTCCACTAACTTGGTTTTTAAATTACATATAAGTTAGATCTACTATCCCTACTAAGTTGGCTCCACATGTGTTTTTTAGTATGATCACTATCCTATGCTAAGTTGCTCACTGCTAAAGTCTAACTTTGTGTAAACAATGATACTAAGTTGCTTTTCAAAATCATGATAACTTGCTTTTCCCTCAATTCCATGCATTTTTTTAGTTATTTTTTATGCCAAAAAATGTTACTTGATTTATAATTTCGGTTCTCATTCACACTACAGCAATGAATGTGGAGTTTGCACGCTATTCAATGCCGAACATTGGAATGGTAGGCAACTACCCACATATGGCTCTGAAAACATGCCGAACATTAGGAAGTTGATGGTGCATACATGGGTGACTTCTCCGAAGAATACAGTCAAGTGGATGGACATCATTAAACTAAAATGAGGTATGAAACATCACATTGACTGCTTATCATGTCCCAGTCCAGCTTTACATGTTGCTGCGTTGTGACCTGGCAAGCCACATGTACCACACAAGGTGGTCTTCTTTGCAACCAACTCACCTGATGGGATTCTTCCTTTTTTCCGCCCTTTAGTATTAGACCTGGGAGGGTTTAGGACAACCATACCTTCTCTACTAGGTTCACTCAAATCACTAGCCTGCTACACAAACAACGTTTGGTTTGTAGAAGACGATTTCTTCGCACGTAATGGACGTTGAGGCACAGCATGGTCAGACTTCATTGATGTTGACTGATTTTGGGTGCTTGATGTTGGTTGTTGTGCTGAAAAATATGCAGAACCTGAAGATGTCCACACATGGGTATCATTAATGTTTGCAGTATGTGATGCCCAGTTGGATGGTGCAGGTTGTGGTCCTTTTTGGGAAGCACCTGCATTTCCTGCCTGGGGCACATTAGGAGCTGAAGTTGACGGGCAATGCACAGTACGCACTGCTCTTCGCTGTGGCAAAATAGGAACTAGGTTTCGCTGAAACATGCTTGGACTTGCTGTTTGCTGCAGAGCATCCAGATCAGTTGCTGTTTGCTGCAGAGCATCAGGAGCTGCTCTTCGCTGATGCATGATTGGAGTTGTTGTTTGCTGTGGGGCATTTGGGGTTGTTGTTTGTTGCGTAGCATTAGGAGCTGCTCCTTGCCGGCGCATGCTCGGAGTTGTTGTTTGTTGCGTGGCATTTGGGGCTGCTGTTTGTTGCTGAGCGTTAGGAGCTGCTTTTTGCCGCCGCATGCTTGGAGTTGCTGTTTGCTGCGGGGCATTTGGGACTGCTCTTTGTTGCTGAGCGTTACGAGCTGCGGTTGGATGTGGCACACTAGTGCTTGGGTGCTGGGCATTCTTCTTCTTGCGAACCTTTTGTAGTTGGACAAACTCTGCTCTCATGTCCTTCATGTGCCTGCGAGCAATAGCTTTCGCTTGATCTGACTCACTGCCTAATTTAGCCATTTGCACAAACGATGTAGACAAGTTTGCAAACCGCACCTTCTGACGTGACTGTTCAGGCATCACATCATCTTGCACTGGGCCAGTATGGATAGGCACATACTATACGGCTTGCTGAGTCCATCTGCGCGTGATGAACCTCTCTGGTATCTGTTATCGCCAGAATTTGACCGCATTGGAGCCAAGATGGGCTTGGAAGATTTACATTTAAGAGGAGTTTCTGAATCGGCCTTGGGGCTAGAATTTGGGCCAGCGTGCCCGTGTATCTGTAAATAATAGTAGTGTACGTGTCGGTTAGGATTAAGAAACATAGAGTTTAGCTCGTACACGGTTGGGTTTATTCCCAAGTTAGAAAGTCCACGGACTATAAATATGTATCTAGGGTTATTGAGAAAGGAGGACAATCACGTTCACAACAAACACAAAACCAGGCGCATCGCCACCCCTTATTTCGAGGGTTTCTCTCCGGTAAGCGACATGCTGCCTAGATCGGACCTACATCTAGGCAAGATACGTTTATTCGTTACCTTGTAAGCGCCTGTGGCTGGGCCGTTGTTGATGGCGAGTAGCACTATTTATCAGAGATGTTTTGGGGCTTGCATTGATGCTTTTCTTATGCATATTTGTTTAGCTATGCCTCGAGATCTAGCTGCCCTTACACCTATCTAGGTGTAAGGGCAACACCTTGTTTGTTCTTACTTAGTAGATCCGATTCGTTATAGTTGCTCCTTGTTCCAAGGATTAGTTTAATATCTGTAATACGATTAGGCCTTATGCTGGGGTTGGACGATCCGGAGTGCGTGAGGTGTTGTTTCACCGTTCCTATAAGGATGTTCCGGGAATTGACTTAACGTTGGTTTTTAGGCCTCTTTAGGAATAGTTTCCATCACCTTTCGTATCCGCAGGGCCCAACCACGTAGGATGTTCAATATGCGGTGAAAACCTAAATGTCGTAGATTGGTTTAGCTTTGTTTTGATCAGCGTGATCCCCAGTCATCGTAACCAACGTGTCCCATGTGGCGATCGGCTCCTTTGAGACGATCCACAGGCAACCTTGTCGTATCGGGCTCGATTAATGTTTACGTGTCTACCATGTGAAGGAGACTAGTTGAAGCAATCCAACACCTTCCCCGATCAGGTATAGGTCAGGTGGCACGCCCTGCAACCGCCAGGACGTGTGCTTGGGGACTTTGCGGGACGACGCGGGAGGCACTGCCTCCTCGGCATTTGTTGGGAGTCTCCGCTCTTCTGTGTTGCTTAACCACTACTCTCCGGTGGGTTTTGGCAGGCACATTCTGGCACGCCCGATGGGACATTTTCTACAACAACCACGCTGCACGGCAGCCAAGATGCTCGACGACCGATCATACGAGGATCTACCTGCGTAGCATAAGAAGAACATGGAGTTGAAGGCTACCTTTGAAGCCGATCTCATCGGTTTTGAGAAGACCCGTCGCACGGCATCGGGGTTCAAAGGATTCATGCACCGAAGGCGGTCGAGGACTTAGATCTGCCCTCCTTCTGCTAGATGCACAGAGCCCTGCGCCAAGAAATTAACTATGTTTGGCTCATTCTCTACATCGGCATTCGGAGAGCCTGGTGAATACCTTGAGCGAGTTGCGCTTCGTGTGGTGCAAGAAATCATGAAACATCGTATTCTCCGTCAGGACCTGCTTTAGGGACTCACCAGGGAGAGATACCATTCCACTGGCCACCACTGCCATTCGCGATGGCAGCCCCACAGAAGGTTCACCGGCATACGTGGTCTACAAGGTTGGAGGTGATCCCGGCGATTACCAATTCTTATATGAGCGCCCAAGGAGATCCCACATGGATACGTGTGCACACATACGTGCTGACTGGGCAACAACTAGACGCAGTGATGCGATCCAAACTGCAGAGGGAATTGTTTGAGCAGGAGATCACAGCCACGGGGCAGGAGGTGGATTGCCTGAGCAGCTGGGAGTTCTCGAGCAAGATGTTGAGAAACAAAGTGTGACAACAAATATGCCACTACAACAAGTCCGGACACCTCAACCCCTACAGCTCCTACTGTGGATCAGATCGCGCAATCTTGGAGAGGCACCCACTGGTATCCCGCCGAAGAAGAAAACAACGGCTATCCCAAGCCGTATCCCAATGAGTATGACCTGATCCCGCTGCCACCCAAGTATCGGCTCCCGGACTTCACAAATTGGATCAGAAGGGTCTAGCTCCATCGAGCACGTGGAGTCAGTTGTTCTCTGCACACCACACTTCAGCATCAGAACCGCCACGTCAGAGGTTCTTTGCTCAATATCTACGAATCCAGCCTTGGGTGGTACACCCGGCTACCCCTGTGATCTCGCCTCTGGAGCATGGAAGCACTGGAAGAATGGGCTTTCACATACAATATCACATCTCTGGTTACTGGAGCCGGCATTGCCGATCCGACATGGTGTCTGCAAAGGCGAGGAGAGAGACGGTTCAATACATTCAACGTTTCGGGGACCGTCAAGAACCGATGTTATCTTGCCCATTTATCCAGAAAGGCACGAGCTACGTGGCAGGCCTCGCAAATGCCACTCAAGGATCTCGATCGCCCAAGTGGAGTACAATTGCTACACATGGTCCGTGTAGACTAACTTCTCGTATGAACAGCGCTCACCTGCATCAGCTCAAGACAAGTTCAAGCGCACGATAGGCTCCTGTCGACGCTGAGTGAGGATGTGAAGACCTTGCGGAAGGATTCAGAAGCGCTCGTGGCTGAATGGATCTTGATGGCAACACGTAACCTGCAAATGTATGAAACAACCAGGGCCTCCAAAAGGGTTTGACTTGATTTAAGCAAACAGAGGAGATTTTTGATTTGCTGCTGAAGGAGAAACAATTGAAGTTACCCGAAGGCCACAAAATTCCTACGTCACAAGAGATGAACGGTAGGCCACATATAAATGGCATCACACGTTCACCCACGCCACCAACGATCGCAAAGCTGCTGCATTAAGATTCAAATGGCGCATAGAGCCTGTGTCGATTAATCTTCGGACAATTTGCCATGAAAGTAGACACACATCCGTTTCCTCGCGCCAACATGGTGGATCTCGGGCCACTCCCCGAAGATGCGAGCCAGGTTTCTTGAGGTCACATGGCAGGGCTTGGGACCCGCCATGGCAAAGATAAAGGAGAAAGCAGTACTCCCTGCAGCAAGGAGAAAGAGGAGGCCGATCTAATGCGACTTCCGCCCCCCAACATGATAACAGAGCCAACACTGCCGTAAGAAGAAGTGGGAGAAGGTGGCGGTATCAACGACCACTCTCCACGCATCTCCCAACAAATATGAGCAGCAGACCAACGCTTCTGCCGCTACGACGTGATGACGAAAGATATTGTCGAATCGATGCGTATGACAGGAGGTATCGTCGATATGATAGAGACGATAAAGGGTAGAACGCCACGCTAGAGGGAAGTCAAGAGAGCAAAGAAGACATGGATAGGCATTGGAACTGTCCTTTCTTTAAACACTGCTGTGTCGGAATGAGCCGATTGCCTACAATCGAGAACTGCCTAGAATGTAAACAAAATAGGAAGGGAACAAATGAAGTTTCAGTGTTCAAGCGTCTCGGGCCTCTCCCACCTCAGGACAAATGAGCTGAGTCATCTCAAGATGAAGACTTCGAAGAGTCAGATGAAGAAGAGGATAGGTACCACCGACCAAGGTGGTTCCCTGATGGACTTAGCCATTCTGTAAGCGTATGCAGTGTGGCATGCAACCGGGAGGAAGCCGGCCGCACTGTACACGTTGAGGAAGGCACGGCCCGATCTGGCCGTGAAAATTCAGCAAACGCTGGAGACAGAGATGCGCCCGCAGAAAGAATGGCGCCCCAAACGGACAAAAGCCGATGCAGAGTGCATCGGCTGATACAAACATGGTGTTTGTATCCCGTCGGAATTTTGTGCTCCAAAGGACGCAGTGGGAAGTATCGTGGCTCAATTTTCGATCATGGGTCCACGCTAGGCATCTTGGAGAAGCTACCAGAGAGAGCCATGCATTTGAAATCTCTATACCTAAAAGGTTATATCAATGGGCAGCTTGTCAACAAGATGTTGGTTGACACGGGGCGGCACAACATAATGTCGTATTCATGCTACGACGTTTGGGGACACTCAATGACGTATCTCGATCAAGACAAACATCACGGTTATCATGCATGCGATCGTAAGCAAAAGGTGTTCTGAATGTAGATCTGACCGTAGGCCGAAACACCATACCCTCTTCATCGTCGACAGCAAAGCAATTACGCCATCCTATTAGGAAGGGAGGATTCACGTTTAATCACAGATCCCATCCACAATGCATCAATGCATCATACAAGGATGGACATGGCTTTGAGGTTGTTCAGGCAGATGACTCAATCAAGATCTCACTAGCGGCTATGAATATTTGGGATGCAAGACGACCAAGAGCCGCTTCCTCTCAAAGCAGTTGACGGTTGTGAACGCATCAAGCTTCAAAACGGGTGAGGCTGGTCCACCCAACTGCCCCACGCGAGTAGCAAGATCTAACCAAGAGGTGCAGATGGCAAGGCCCGATCCCCACGATCGTCCCAAAAAATAAAAAGCACGAATCTCATCTCAAGCATGTCACGTAGCTTAAGTTGGAAACCGGGTTAGTTGTAGACTCCTCATTGAGCACGATGAAAAAAAGGAGGTCATCTTAGCACCGGCCAAATTATCCTCGATGCATTTTGCTCCGTGTTCGGCATTGGATCTAAGAAAGGATGCCTGAAGAGCCGATATCTTCAATCCCTTTGAAAAATCGGCTCGGGGGGCACTTAAACGGATAAGATACGAGGTTACGAAGTATGAAGTGGCTGTCAATGGCCAGCAGCTCAAGATATATTCCTCGAAGATGATGGACATTGGAATACCGGGGCCGATGCATTAGTAGATCGGCCGGAAAAAATATAAATTTTTTAAGCACAGCCGATGCACAGGCATCGACTCTAGAATAAAAGCCGATGCGCAGCCATCGACTTAAGAGGTGCAAACTGTTACAAGTAGGGATACAAGCTCAATTGAGCAGTTATCAAGTCGTTGGAAAAGCTCTCTCATCAAGGAATGCATCAAGAGCATGTGGAGAGCCAGAACACGGACACGATCCAACTCTTTGCCATTTCCTGCCTCATCATCCCATGCTGGGCCTGACCCGTCACCGCTGCTTGTCAAGGCACGTATCTCTGCCAAGTCGCCGGTTCAGCCTGAGGCTCCTCTCCGCTTCCCGTTGGGAGCTGAGCAATGGAAGCTTCCTGTCGCGATGAGCCCTTGGGGTGACCCGCACCTTTCTTCGAGATCCTTCCGGGGCCTCCTTCTTGCAAGATCCCCAAGCTCAGCAAAGGCTGGGATGAGGTGGTTTACTTCCTGGCATCCAAATTGCCTTCTTTCTCGTTAAGCCGTTGACATTTGTCTCACATCGGCTTTGCCGGGAGTTGGGTGGCGAAATCGATTCTCTGACGAGCCAACTGCATCCTTGACCTGAAGGCAAGCAACGTCACGGCTGGCCGGGGCTTCAACTAGCGTTACTGGGACGTGAGGCTGGACTTCTTCAAGAATGTTCTTCACTTCCTCAGAGTTTTCAATGGATGAAGGAAGCAGCTTTGAGGCGTTGGAGCTGGGACTTGGTTCGACGTTGGGACTTGGTTCATCACGTGTTGTGGAGTGGGCCGGCTCGATAGATTCAGGGTCGAACCACAAAGAAGCTCTCACGAGAGATCACAAACACAAACAACAAAAGCAAGACAATATTGCAACCATAAGTTTTAAGGGCAAGCCCAACAAGGAGCATACCTCTCCTATGACCATGGAACAGCCGATGACGGCTAATCACAGGGCGCTTGCCCTGGGGTCGGCCAAGTGCGGCACCCTGTCGATGTCACCTTTAGAGTTGTTACCTGCAGTTGTGGAGGGCACGAACTTCCTCGACATCCCCCCACTGGAAGTTTCCACACCGCAAAAAGCATGTGAGCTGACTGGGCAGCAAAGCACAAGAACTAAGCTAGAGGAGTTGGAGAGCCGTTACATTTGAAGCTTCTGGTCTTGAGGAAGGGGTTTGTCGATCCTTCGAGCCCTCTTGGCACATTGGACTCTTTGTGCGAAGCTTCCTTGCCCTGCTTTTGATGGGAGTTTGAAGGGGCACAAAGCTCAGTGCTGACTCTTTCGTGCCGATGGTGGCACATCTCGCTGTTTTTGCGTGGTGTGGTGTCCCCGTGAGGTGCCCGAGCTTGGAGCTCGTCACTGACCGCGCTTCCTCGCCGGGGTATTGTCTTCAAAGAGAGGTCCAAGAGCAGGATGAATGGACACTGACATGCTATAAAAGCCTAGAAGGATGAATGGAACAAGATGGGGTATGGCGTACCATATATAAGCTCGAGTCACAGGTTTTTGCTCCTTCAAAGTTTTCCGCAGCTACTTTTTCATCAGCTGTTTTCGCCGATCGAGGCTCAAAGGGGCCACACTCATGTTATTCTACTCTTGGGAGCCGACGGGATAGAGACCTGTGGTTTCCCGCATCAACCTTTAAAAGGTGGTGAGCTCTGCGAAGAGGACCACTGAGCCGGTGGAGGAATTTGAAGGGGGATCCATCATCATTGACAGGCTCTAGGCCATCTTGTTGGCTGCAAAGAAACAGAGCAGGGTTATAAAGCATCACCAGAAACTATCGCAAGGAAATGTGGCAGCAAGTGGTACCAGCTTCATGAGTCACCTTCTGGCCAAGTTGTTTCAGCAATGTCCTAGGCTCTCCTGGAAGGTGCACAGCGGGTTCCACATTGTCCACCTCGCATCTCAAAGTCATCACGAAGGAGATGAAGATAGATTGTGAGGATTGGGGATTATCAGACATCAAAAAGGAGTAACATCTTTGATCCAGACAACATCAGCAAGTCAGCCCCGCTCAAATAGAGCAGAGGAAAGAGGCGAGGGAGACACTCCTGGCCTGTTGATCAATTGTCGCCTACTACGACCGGGGCTGTAAGACTAGTAACCAGGTTTGAGGATCCTCCGTTTGAGGTGCTCATGCCAACTGGGAGGAAGCAGACTGATCGTGATGGAATATAGCCAGCGAGTGTTGTCACACGGCAGAAAGCTGTCTAACCCGAAGGAGACCTGGTTTTCAAAATTTTCAGACTGACAAGGAAAGAAGAGAGGTCATCCGTGCCCTGAAAAGTTCTGAAACCAACCCTTGATGCTTCCTTAGGGTCTGGGCTTTGCTGCCCGAAGACTCAGAGGCCTCACATAGCTGGTACAATGGATTGGCTTCCCGCTGGTGTTTGGAAAGGTGCAGGTAGCCAAAGGTGGAAAGTTAGGGATGTGGTTCTCAAGTGCCAAGAGCCTCCCATAACTCAATAAAACACTGGGCCTCCTGCTTTAACTGCTCTTTGGGAGAATAGTTTGACAGACATCAGTTGAAGTATCGGTAGACTTCTCCCAGAAACAGCTTGCCAATGCCAGTTGGGTGCCTTTGGCAAGTTCAGGCCAAAGAGATAGTTCTCATGGGAGTGCAGGGAAGGGACCATTAATATGAAATGCTCCAACCAGAAGTTCAAGAAGGCCGTTGTTCTTTCTGTTACGGTGGCCCCGGTTTTCATGTGGCGTCTAAGATAGGCACCCCAGTTAGTGCACTCTTCCTTAGAGGAGAGTTTGAATGGCACCCTTTGGCAAAGATGAAAGCGAGGGGCCGTGGGATGAACAACTGGGGCTAAAGGATCATGCTGACTGGCTCAAATAAGGTTGATGGCTATGGGGCCATGGCCAAACATGAAGCAGCTTAGCAAAATCAGATCAAAAGTAGCCGATGGTTTCGTGAGATTCTCATGTTTCTCATGACAACACAAAGACAAGAGCATCGGCTATTCCCCGTGGTTTCCCATTTGGCTTGGTGAGTTTTAGCTACTCTATTGTACCAAGAAACCTGGGCCCCTGTGAGTGGTTAGGCTAGGCCTGTAAGCAATGCAGTCTGGGGAGGATCTGTGTTTTGGTTCACAAAGGGAACTGTATTGGCCTCTGTGGGAAATAAAATTGATGGATTTTCAGGAACGGGGACCAAGGCAAAGGGAATTTGGAAGAGAATGATGCGGCAGAAGGATGTCTGAAACCTAAAATTAATGATGAGACCAGGCATTAATTCAGGAGTTTTGCCGTTAAATCTAACATTACGCTTAGGTGACTTGGGGCGGTTAAGGATTACCTTCAGGCCAGAGACCGTGGCGTTGGCGCTGGATGATTCCGCCATTGGGTTCGCTGCGGAGTTTGGATTTGCGTGTCCAAGATCTAGGGTTCGCACGACTGCGGTCTGGACCTGTTCGATTGGAAATTTGGGGATCTTAATTTGAGCAGGGTTTGCAGGTTACCGTTTGAGGGGGTGACTAAATTGACCTATCTCGTAATTTATCGTGAGGGACCGATGCGTTGCCATCGCATTGACCAAGTTGACAATCGGCAAAGTCAATATGAGGGGAAATCGGCTAAATTAGCATAAAGGAAATCGGCAAAATCAAATTAAAGGAAATTCTTCATTGATAACGGGATTTCTTACATAAAGAGCTGATTGCTCTCAAAAGGAAGTACCAGGGGTTACATTGCCCATTTACTACTACTGATCCTATGGTTAAGGATCCTATCTATGGGCCTTCGCCACCTCGCTGCCTCATGCTGCCGCTGGGCTAAGCCGTGCCATTCGCTGGCTTTGGCTGCCGCTGTCACGCCGCCGGGCAGGCCCTCGTTGTCCTCGCTCCTCGCTGGCTGGCCACGCTGCTGGTGTCGGGTCGCCGAGGTTCCGCCGCCTCCAGCGCCTCCAGCTGTGCCCACCTTGCGTCGAAGTCCTCCTCCTCCTCCTCCTCGAAGGAGGTGAAGTCGTCCCAGGAGAAGCGACCGTCATCGCTCTCCTCCGTTTCCCCATCGGCAAGGAAGCGGAGGTCACTCTCCCCATCGGCCGAGGACTTGTCGTCCTCGCACTGTGACGAGTCGTGGCTGGACTCGCTCCCGCCTATGGCATCGGCGATCGGCAGGGCCCCGTGGGCCTCCCCGCCAGGTCCCACTCCCAAGTGCCCGGCGGGGAGGGGAGGACTGGAAGGAAAGACCACGAGGCAGAGGAGGAAGAAGACATGGTAGGCAGGAGGGCTTTTGAGTGCTAATGCGAAGAAGATGTGAACTGCAGGATGCGGTTAAAATAGAGGCGATATAGTGGAGAGATTCAATGCTGCAGCGGTTCCCGAGGATGTGGTGAAAACTGTCCAATCGTGCGGAGAAGTTGAGAAGGCAAGGCATCGTGATGAAGGGATACCGTGGCGGTCTCCGTTCTGCCCCGATTTGACACGACGAAGAAAGGAAAAAACGGAGTGGAATTATCATTGCCAAAACCACGGGGGCATGTGTTATCGCCAGAATTTGACCGCATAGGAGGTGGGCCGCGATAAAGATGGGCTTGGAAGATTTATATCTAAGAGGAGTTTCTGAATCGGTCTTGGGCCAGAATTTGGGCCATGTGCCCGTGTATCCGTAAATAATAGTAGTGTACGTGTCGGTTAGGATTGCAGCCGTAGTCTAGGCTCGCTCACGGTTGGGTTTATGCTCACGTTAGACAACTACTTGACTATAAATATGTATCTAGGGTTATTGAGAAAGGAGGACAATCACGTTCACAACAAACACACTCAGTGCAGAGATCGTCACCTTTATTTCCGAGGGTTTCTTCCGGTAAGATTATAGTGCCTAGATCGCATCGATCTAGGCAGCACAACGTTTATTCGTTTACCTTGTGTTGCTCGTACTGAAGCGTTGTTGATGGCCAGTAGCACTATTTATCGTAGATGTTTTGGGGCTTGCATTGATGCTTTTATTATGCATATTTGTTTAGCAATGCCGTCCTAGACATCTAGCCGTCTTTACACCCATATCTAGGTGTAAGGGCAACACCTTGCTTGTTCGTTACTTAGTAGATCCAACATCTCATATAGTTGTTCCTTGTTCCAAGGATTAGTTTAAATATCTGTATGATTTAGGCCTTATGTTGGGGTTGGACGATCCGGTAGTGCGTGAGGTGTTGTTTTAACGTTCCTATAAGGGATGTTCCGGAAATTGACTTAACGTTGGTTTTAGGCTCTTTAGGAATAGTTTCCCATCATCTTTCGTATCTGCCAGGCCCAACTACGCGTAGGATGTTCCGATTATGCGGAAAACCCTAAACTCGTCGTATTTAGATGAGCTGATCAAGCAGATCCCCATGTCATCAGAACTAACGTGAACCACAAGGACGTAGTCTTGAGCCGATCCACAGGCAACCCGAGAGCCGATCGGGCTCGTATTTGATGTTTACGGGTCTACCATGCAGGAGACTAGTTGAAGCAATCCAACACCTTCCCGATCGTGCATGGTCAGGTGGCACGCCTTTGCAACCGCCAGACGGTGCCGACTTTGCGACAACGTGGAGGCACTGTGGCCCACTTAGCGGGCCTTGGAGGTCTCCCCGGCTCTTCGTGTTGCTTAACCACTACTCACCGGTGGGTTACCTCTCCGGTATCGCATTAATTCCTACATGCGTGAACACTTTTAGCACGTGGCAGCAAAGAATACCATCGCGCTGATACTTCCAGCAATCACAGTTGTAGGCACCACCACTACCATTTACATAGTAGTTTCTGGACCCATAAGGGTAGCATCTGAGGTTGTTAGGAATTAATTCGAACATGTTTGTTCCTATCACTCTTGCATATCGTATCGACCAATAAGTCCAAACTCCAGCATGAACCTGTGGAAGATGTCCCTTGTATAAACTGCCATCGCATGCCTTTCTATCGGGAAAGTTGTCTTGGCTGAACCTCAAGCTCATCTGTCCTGTAATCATTGTTGCCCTCTGTGGACCCCGGACTAGCTGTCCGAAATTCCCTGTTATGTATACAGTTCACGATCCCATGATCAGTGCGCCGTGAACACATAACCGAACCGATATCAAATTACACCATCCATTACAAAGCGGAATAATACAATTACAACATGGTCACATGACCAATACTTACATAATAGCTCTAAGGGCCTAACTAAACATCGCAGTAGCATCATCACTCAGCGCAAGACGAAGTCATCCGCCATAACCCCACAGTAAATCGACTGGAAGACGTTCTATCGTATAGACGCGTCAACTCCTTCTTCATCTGTCGAATCCCACCAAGTCTGGCAAGTAAATAGCCAAGGACAAAGCCGTGAGTACATTTGAATTGTACTCGCAAAACCATCAAAAGGGGAGCTAACATAAGCTAAGAGGACAAAGAGACTAAGAATAGTTTCTCTTGTGGATATAGCATGTAGAGGGGAAGAGATGTTTTTGGTGGAAATAGCATCCCAACTTCTTGATTGAAGGTGGACACTTCAAGACTTATCTAAGACATATCTATCTCTACTGAAGAAGATACTTCAAAAGAGTTCTACAACATAAAACACTAGGTGGGGGTAACTCAATTTTGTTTTCCGACCATCTCCATAAGGTCAACACCACCTTCCCGTACCTTCCGTACTGCAAAAACAAGATCTTTCCTTTCATTTCCATAAACCATTTTGTAAACCCAAAACTCATCAGGCTAAGCAACATCCAATCCCATCTATGACCAAGGACACTATTATTCGAATAGATTTGACTCGCAGAGTTTGCACACTTTCCCACAAGATCCGCGAGTTCATCATGTGGGCATCATCCCCGCATATCAACTATGCCATGACAAAAACTTGGACATAGCCTTTCGCCTATTCGTCTTAGCACGGGATCCTACCCTATGGAGTATGTACCTCCCTGGCACCGTGGCAGCTCACCTCACTTTGAGCGTGGCTCCACCGCCAAGCCAGGAGACCCATAGTGTCTTCCGGACGGGTCAGCCCCGAAGGCCTCCCGTTATACTATTGTCTCCACCAACGACAATCTGGATTCAGGGGTAACCTTATCCTTATATAGTTGTGCGGTGTCCCATGTTAGGAAGAACAAACTACGAGCTAAGCCCCGTCCCACCCCAGGGTAATGTGGTTGCGCGGGTTAATTGTCACGGGTGAATACTTAGGCGCCAAAGTTTTCGAAAAACAAGATTTTCTTTTCAACCATCTTTGCCAAGATCCTTTCCTTTCATAAACACACGCTTGGGTAAGTCCAACTCACCCAAGGTTTTCAAATATTCTTTTCAACAAGGTATTTTTCCAAGGGGGTTCCCAACCCATAGTTTTATGAAGGAACTAAGAGTCACAATGACATGATGCTAGCCATCATACCACTAAGGGGATGATAATTGAGGTGTTAAGGGGATCATACATACTTAGGGTAAGCATGTATAGGGACAACATAATTAAGATGATTCAAACAGGGGTCATGATGCTAATCATCATACCACTAAGAAGATGACAACATGGGTATGGTCAAGGGGGCATACATGCTTAGGGTAAGCATGCATATCATCAACAAGGGGGTTCACATACTTGGGAGCAAGTATGCAAAGCATCAACAAGGGGTTCAACATACTTTGGGAATAAGCATGCATATAGTAGAGGACCAAAAATCACATATGATACAAGGAACCAAGTGTATAATGGAGCAATGAGCACAACAAGAAGTATAAATAGCAAGAGATCAAAAGATGGCTTGCCTTGGTTGGCTTGTCCCTGGTTTTCCTCAAAACCTTCTCCAAAATTATCCCCTTCAACTTCTCCCTCGTTCGTATCTAGCGCCGCAAAAGTAAATAATACATACAATCAAAACATAACTCAAGAACCAAGGTGTGAATTAAATACAAATGAAAACATGCAGGGGAGTTGTGTGACAGTAACAAATCATGGTTTGGCTATTTTTTAAAAAAAAGGGGTGACAAGGTTTTAAATAATTTAAATAGATTTTAATTCTATCATTGCATGTGACACACATATACTCATAAGTAGAGACAAAATTTCATGAACAGAGACTAATATTATTTTTCCTAGATGGGCATTGACAAAACAAGATTAACACAATTGGATTCATTCAAAAATATTAATCCTACAATTTTAGGAATTTGAAATACTAATCAGAATACAGTGATCATGTTTACTTCATTAAAAATCGTACAAAAATCCTAAAAATATGGGGTCAGTGGCATTGGATAGATATTAAAATTTCTGATCTAATGCAATTGGTTTCACTCAATTTGGGTTTTTAGAACTCGAGTTATTTACGTTTTAGTGCCACTGGTTTTGGGGTCAAATTAACAGAGATTTAAAATGTTCAAACGATAGGAATGGGCGGGAAAATCGCTGGGCCGCGCGGAAATAGAATTTGGGCCGGCCCAGGGGGATTTGCCAGGTGGAGGTGGAAAAAAAGAAAGGAAAAAGGGAGGGGGCCTGGGCGGGGCCCATCTGCATGGGCCATCGTGGCCGGTTGGTCCATGCAGCGCACGCTCGCTGGGAGGATCGGGCGTCTTCCTCCCTGCGACCACGCACGGGCGCGCGGCGGACGGAGAAGAAGGGCGGCCGGCCAGGGCTCACCTGCGAGTGGCGGTGGTCGACGGCGGGCGTTCCGGCGGAGCAGCGGCGGTCGAGGGCGTCCCTGGGCGAGCCGGGCAGCATCTCCTCCTGCAGCAACCCCGCTACGGCGGGTGTTCCTCCGCAGACGTCCACGGTCGGGCAGCGGCGGCGGCGTTCTCCGGCGACCTGGGCGGCACGAAGACGTGCGTTAGAACGAGGAGAGGATGGTGAGGAACATGGAACTGAGAGGGAGCGACGAGAGGGTTGGTGGCGAGCTCGACTTGGTCCGCCATCCACGCGGTGACCACGCCGGCGCGTCATTCTCCAGCGAGCAGCGGGCAGAGAATCGCCGGGGCGTTCTCTGGA
This sequence comes from Lolium multiflorum, assembly GCA_030979885.1. NCBI lineage: Eukaryota > Viridiplantae > Streptophyta > Magnoliopsida > Poales > Poaceae > Lolium > Lolium multiflorum. Next base: position 60,807 of record JAUUTY010001010.1, on the reverse strand, counting down.
TGGTGTCTGGGGTGGGAGAGGAGGTAGTGTGAGGGAGAGGAGTGAGCGGAGAGGGGGATTTTATAGGCCGCGGGGGAGGCAGTAGGCGGGAGCGAGCGGTGAACACCGCCAATGGCAGAGCGCGGGTGGTGGCGTCGGCCAATGGGGGCACCTTTGCTGACGTTGGGGCGGTGCTGGGTGATGACGTGAGGGTGCTGGCGTCAGCGGAGGGGCAGCAAGCGCGGGAAGGGACGGGTCGAGCGGGAGTGTGGTACTGCGTGCGTTTGTTCTCTTCCAGGGTTGCTAGGGTTTCGATAGGGTTGGGCTGCTCGTCCCTGGGCTTGGTTAGAAGAGAGAGGGGAGTCCAACGAGGGTCCAAGGTGGTTTGGGGCCGGGCCAAAGTTAGGAGGGTGCATGAGAGAGGGTGGTGCAATGGCACTAGTGCCCCGGCCATGTGTTTCTCCCTAGGATTTGCAAAGAGAAAAGAAAAGAGAGGGAGGGGTTGCTCAAGCTCATGTCATGGTATTGACATGGTCGGCATGACCATCAGCCCTACTAGTGCCACTCCTAGATGTGTGTATGGACAAAGAAGGATGAGTATGTGATGATGTTGATCATGGCGTGTGACTAAGATGGTTATGATAATGCATGGTTGAACAACGTTTAGAAAATAAGGGATGGAGAAAAAAAAGAGATTAATGCCTAATATTATAATTTAGCTTACAATATTGTTGTGATAAATGTATGATGAGAGGTGGTAGATCATATAGTGGTTTTGATGTCCAAAAGATGTCACTCAAAATTGGATTTATTTGATATTTGTTTGGATCACTTTCTATGACCATGGCAAATTTTAAATGAATTCTGGTAAACATAGCCTTTGAAAGTTTTAAGAAGTAGAAGATTCTATTTTGAGTTAAAATGTATCTACTAGCAATAACCCGCATTGTAGAATACTTTCATGAAATTTGGAAGAAGATAAACGCAAGAAAAGCATTTTCCTATCACATGCATTTTTGCAAATAAGAAAATAGGTTTAAGAAAATTATTTTATTCAAAATAATTTTGGAAGGGAATGTTCGGTAAGTAATGCCAGTGGTGACCTGAGGTTTTGGAAAACGAAAATATTTTTGAATATCAATTGATAAAACAAGAGAGGTTTGAAAAAAATAGAGAAAAGACAACATAATTTTCAAGAGGGAAACAATTTTAAGATGTTGGAAAAAGGCCACAGGTAGAAGTCGTCATTGTTTCTCAAGATTGATTTTTTTTTTTTTTTTTTTTTTTTTAGATACTAATAGATCAGATCTTGTTTATACGGATTTTCATTGGGAAGTTCATTACAGCCAAGTGCTTCATCATTTTTTTAACAGATACCCCCTTGCAAGGGATAAGACCTTGGGGCTTGTCGAGAAGAATACATTGAAAATAGTTTGACAAAGAGTAGAATTATTTTGGAAGTGAAACCTGGGGAGGTTTAGGGCTTTCATAAATTAGAGGGAACCTTCATATTTGAAAAAAAAATTGAGGCCATGAATGACTCTATAATAGAGTTGAACGATCTTGGTGGGATGAAGATGCAATTGGGATTTATTCATTTGTTGGAAAAAAATGATCATCTACCAAGATTGTGCATGGATGGAGTGCTGATGTTAAATGATAGATCAAATATGTATTAAAGGTAAACACAATGCCATGTATAGTTGATCGCAGATTCAAATACCCTTTAATTTGGTGTCTATGGCCTTGTTTTGATTTAAATAGGCTTACTTGAAATATTTGAAATGAGGGAGGGTTTTAGAAGAGTACAATGATCCATGGTTGAAATAGAATAAAATACGGATCATTCCATTTTCCCATGGAAACCAAAACTATATATAAAAGCTTTTATAAAATAGTAAAGTCAAATAAAGTAAGGGTAAACCTTTTGGTAAATACCTTGTGCCAAAAAAACATATCTTTTAGAAAACCCTTTTGTGATACCATGATCAAAGGTGATCATAGCCAAATTTAAAAGGAAAAGTTTTTGACAAGATCTTTTGAATTAAGATTTTTGAGTCACAGGACAAAACAAAAAGAGGTTTTGTGTTTTAGGTCAAAAGGTTCTATTGCCTTTAAGGAGATGAGGTTAAGGTAATACAAGAGTGACCATAGGTTAACTTTTTTTTTTGAGACTAGAAGATGTGTGTTGAGGTACTTATGGGAAGATACCAAGCAAAAGAGACATATGGTTTTGGGTAGTGGTAGGGAAGTCTCCAAGGCCACACATGTGTTTTATTCAGAGAGTTGCTAACTTGTTTTACTACTAGAGGTGTTGTTCTTTGAGGTAGCTCAAGACAAATTTTCAACAAGCACAACAAGACAATTCCTCTACCAGCAGATCAAAGCAATTCATTAAAACAAACATATCAAGGTAATTCATCTAAATAGTTTATAGAAAAAGTTTTTGTTCCCCCTAATTTTTGCACTAAGGACAACTAAACAGGGTTGCAAAAGTTGGGGTGTGACAGATCTTCCACCCTTAAAATAATCTCGTCCCGAGATTACTAAGCGTAGAACTAGAGATGTTGTAAAGTTTAACTAAAGTTAGACTCCATTCTTCTGTAGATGTGCCGTTGTTGAGAGGGTCGCAACTTCATATTCTGAGAGACACGGTAGATTTTGTGCCGGGTGCAAGCTTCGTGAAGAGGTTGACTACTCCCAGCAGGTTGGATCTGTAGTTTTCTTAAGGATCCTAGCGGGGTTCATGATTCTAGGCGAAAGTTAGCACCCAACGTGCTTTAGCAGGGTTGAAAACTTTTTTAGAGTTAACTTTAATTTTAGTGGAAGACGAAGTCTTCCACCTTAAAATTGCTCTCAAGGGGGGGTTTAAAAACTCTAAGCTTCAGCCACGGTCTCTTGTCGGTGCTTTTGAAGAAGTGATCTTTCTCTGCCTTGAGTTGAAGGTCTCGGGGGAGCAGGCAGCACCATGTACCATGAAAGTTAGTTCATCTCAAGTTCCAACGGTGTTTTTTTTTTTGAAAGGTTTAAGATTCTAGGGTTAGCATCAATTTTTAGTGGAAGAGTCTTCCAACCTTAAGATTTTTCATCGGGGCTTCAGAAAAACTCTGAACTTCTGCCTCAGGGGCTTCTGAAGAAGTCGTCGATCTTCCGAAATCAGTTGAAGGATCTTCATGGGCGATGTGTAGTCCACGACTTCAAGAGGCACTCACGGTGTTTACTACCATATAACGCGCGGTAAGTTAGTAAGTCGATGAAGCGCCTGTTGTCCATATGAAGCAGTAACAAAGGTGGTCGAAGGCAAATCTTCGGCATGAGGGTCGGTGCTGACTTATACCAGTTAAGAAGTGAGCGGGTGAATTACACCTAATCTTGAGTCTTGAGGTATCTTCATGAGCTTCACTTGATGAGGACCCGACGAACCATGCGATGTAGCTTGGCTTTGACACTATTGTTCTCTCAGCTTGTTAGACGATGTGTTAGAGGGTGGTTTCAAGAAGATATCTTCGAGGTTAGCGCGATTATGCTCCAAGGTTAGACCAAATTAGTATGGCTCCTCGCAGAGGTGCAGTCACTCCTGAAGGTACGAGCTTCTGCTTTCTTGGCGTAGTAGAGATGCTTTAGCTGATCTTGAAGGTAGTTAGCATAGATGTGGGTTTGGATTAGTTTTTTTTTTCGACGGTAGAAAACAACTATTAACAAGGTTAACTTATCCAACTAGCTAGCAGTTAGTATTTTATCGATGAGGTAGGTGGGGTGAAAACATCTTTGGGAGGCTTCCTATGCTGAGTTGTCACACTAAGAGTGTTCTTCAGACCTAAAGACCAAGACAATCATGCACACAACAAACAGATAAAAACACTCAAGGCATCACACTAGGAAACAACAAGAAATCGTCACACCAAACAAGGCACTCTAAGTATCCAAGGATACCTAATACGTGGGGGTAGCTCAATTCAAGCGATTGAGTTTGTCCTATCCATCCTATAGGTTTGGGGCTGGTCACATATGCTAATGTCTTCATCTGGCTGGTATTGACTTCAACTTGGATTCCTTGTAGCAGTTGGTGGCTAAACATCCCGTTGAGTCGATTGCGTAGAACTTAGAAATGGTCCCATCATCTCGTTTCGAGGATATGAGGTCTTTAGAGGGGCAGTCGTTGAGAACCCAAAGTCGACAACTTCTGGTGGCTGGCCTAAAAAATTACTAGTCAAGAACTGAGGACTTGATCCCCGACGATCAAGGAAGTGCAAGTCCACGGAGGAACAAGGTCAGATTTTTGACATACTTTAAACTAAAGACATGATCTTAATATTCTTTTATGTGCACACTAAGTCGGCCTCCAATCTTCAATAGCTGTCGTTGGAGATTCATGAGTCTTCCCGAGGGATTGATGTATCTTTGAGTTCGAGTCTCCGGTCTGAGTTGGGGACATCGTCCAATATGTAGGTTTGAAGTGGATGAGACAATAGAGTAAGAATTTTAAAACACTTCTATAAAGCGGAGAGAAAAGAATTTAGAAGTTTTGAAGAAACAAGAGGAGTAGAAGCTATGCTTCCGACTGAAGAGAGAATTGGTTTCGTAAATAGTTTTTCCCAAGTACTTGTTTCCCAACTAACGTCCATGCTAAGGTCTCCTTACAGTCAGGATAGTCGATACTGTACTGTGGGTCTCTGAATTAGTCGTCCAAATTCTATTATGTATATTAACACGATCCCATGATCAAGGCGCTCGTGAACATACAACCGAACCGATATCAAATTGCTGCCCATCCATTGCTAAAGGAATAATACACTACAACATGGTCACATGACCAATACTTACATAATAGCCTCGAAGGGCCTAACTAAACATCGAAGTAACATCATCCTTCAACAGCGCAGAGCCTAAGTCATCTCTCATAACCCTGGCTGTGCAATCGATCGGGAAGACGTTCCTAGCTCGCATAGACGCCGTCAACTCCTTCTTCATCTGTCGGACTCCTTCAAGTCTTGCCAAGTAAATAGCCAGGGACAAAGCTGAGTACATTTGATTGTACTCGCAAACCATCAAAAGGGTGAGAACAATTCTAACTAAAGAGGACAAGAGACGAAGAATAGTTTCTCTTGTGGATATAGCATGTAGAGGAGAAGAGATGTTTTTGGTGGAAATAGCATCCCAACTTCTTGATTGAAGGGGGGACACTTCAAGAATTTATCTAAGACATATCTATATCTCTATTGAAGAAGATACTTCAAAAGAGTTCTACAACATAAAACACTAGGGAGGGGGTAACCCAATTTTGTTTCCTTTCCGACCATCTCCATATGGTCAACACCACCTTTCCCGTACCCTTCCGGTACTTCAAAACAAGATCTTTCCTTTCATTTGCCAAACCATTTTGTAAACCAAAACTCATCAGGCTAAGCAACAGCCATTCCAACCGTCCATGACCGTGGACACGGCTATTCGAATAGATTTGACTCTGCAGAGTTTGCACACTTTCCCCACAAGATCCGCGAGTTCATCATGTGGGCATCATCCCCGCATATCAACTATGCCATGACAAAAACTCAGACATAGCCTTTCGCCTATTCGTCTTAGCACGGGATCCTACCCTATGGAGTATGTACCTCCCCGGCACCGTGGCAGCTCACCTCACTTTGAGCGTGGCTCCACCGCCAAGCCAGGAGACCCATAGTGTCTTCCGGACGGGTAGCCCCGAAGGCATCCCGTTATACTATTGTCTCCACCAACGAGAACCCGGATTCAGGGGTAACCTTACCCTTATATAGTTGTGCGGTGTCCCATGTTAAGAAGAACAAACTACGAGCTAAGCCCCGTCCCACTCCAGGGTAATGTGGTTGCGCGGGTTAATTGTCACGGGTGAATACTTAGGCGCCAAAGTTTTCGAAAACAAGATTTTCTTTTCAACCATCTTTGCCAAGATCCTTTCCTTTCATAAACACACGCTTGGGTAAGTCCAACTCACCCAAGGTTTTCAAAAATTCTTTTCAACAAGGTATTTTTCCAAGGGGTTCCCAACCTATAGTTTTATGAAGGAACTAAGAGTCACAATGACATGATGCTAGCCATCATACCACTAAGGGATGATAATTGAGGTGTTAAGGGGATCATACATACTTAGGGTAAGCATGTATAGGGACAACATAATTAAGATGATTCAAACAGGGGTCATGATGCTAATCATCATACCACTAAGAAGATGACAACATGGGTATGGTCAAGGGGGCATACATGCTTAGGGTAAGCATGCATATCATCAACAAGGGGGTTCACATACTTGGGAGCAAGTATGCAAAGCATCAACAAGGGGTTCAACATACTTTGGGAATAAGCATGCATATAGTAGAGGACCAAAAATCACATATGATACAAGGAACCAAGTGTATAATGGAGCAATGAGCACAACAAGAAGTATAAATAGCAAGAGATCAAAAGATGGCTTGCCTTGGTTGGCTTGTCCCTGGTTTTCCTCAAAACCTTCTCCAAAATTATCCCCTTCAACTTCTCCCTCGTTCGTATCTAGCGTCGCAAAAGTAAATAATACATACAATCAAAACATAACTCAAGAACCAAGGTGTGAATTAAATACAAATGAAAACATGCAGGGGAGTTGTGTGATAGTAACAAATCATGGTTTGGCTATTTTTAAAACAAAAGGGGTGACAAGGTTTTAAATAATTTAAATAGATTTTAATTCTATCATTGCATGTGACACACATATACTCATAAGTAGAGACAAAATTTCATGAACAGAGACTAATATTATTTTTCCTAGATGGGCATTGACAAAACAAGATTAACACAATTGGATTCATTCAAAAATATTAATCCTACAATTTTAGGAATTTGAAATACTAATCAGAATACAGTGATCATGTTTACTTCATTAAAAATCGTACAAAAATCCTAAAAATATGGGGTCAGTGGCATTGGATAGATATTAAAATTTCTGATCTAATGCAATTGGTTTCACTCAATTTGGGTTTTTAGAACTCGAGTTATTTACGTTTTAGTGCCACTGGTTTTGGGGTCAAATTAACAGAGATTTAAAATGTTCAAACGATAGGAATGGGCGGGAAAATCGCTGGGCCGCGCGGAAATAGAATTTGGGCCGGCCCAGGGGGATTTGCCAGGTGGAGGTGGAAAAAAAGAAAGGAAAAAGGGAGGGGGCCTGGGCGGGGCCCATCTGCATGGGCCATCGTGGCCGGTTGGTCCATGCAGCGCACGCTCGCTGGGAGGATCGGGCGTCTTCCTCCCTGCGACCGCGCACGGGCGCGCGGCGGACGGAGAAGAAGGGCGGCCGGCCAGGGCTCACCTGCGAGTGGCGGTGGTTGACGGCGGGCGTTCCGGCGGAGCAGCGGCGGTCGAGGGCGTCCCTGGGCGAGCCGGGCAGCATCTCCTCCTGCAGCAACCCCGCTACGGCGGGTGTTCCTCCGCAGACGTCCACGGTCGGGCAGCGGCGGCGGCGTTCTCCGGCGACCTGGGCGGCACGAAGACGTGCGTTAGAACGAGGAGAGGATGGTGAGGAACATGGAACTGAGAGGGAGCGACGAGAGGGTTGGTGGCGAGCTCGACTTGGTCCGCCATCCACGCGGTGACCACGCCGGCGCGTCATTCTCCAGCGAGCAGCGGGCAGAGAATCGCCGGGGCGTTCTCTGGATGGTGTCTGGGGTGGGAGAGGAGGTAGTGTGAGGGAGAGGAGTGAGCGGAGAGGGGGATTTTATAGGCCGCGGGGGAGGCAGTAGGCGGGAGCGAGCGGTGAACACCGCCAATGGCAGAGCGCGGGTGGTGGCGTCGGCCAATGGGGGCACCTTTGCTGACGTTGGGGCGGTGCTGGGTGATGACGTGAGGGTGCTGGCGTCAGCGGAGGGGCAGCAAGCGCGGGAAGGGACGGGTCGAGCGGGAGTGTGGTACTGCGTGCGTTTGTTCTCTTCCAGGGTTGCTAGGGTTTCGATAGGGTTGGGCTGCTCGTCCCTGGGCTTGGTTAGAAGAGAGAGGGGAGTCCAACGAGGGTCCAAGGTGGTTTGGGGCCGGGCCAAAGTTAGGAGGGTGCATGAGAGAGGGTGGTGCAAAGGCACTAGTGCCCCGGCCATGTGTTTCTCCCTAGGATTTGCAAAGAAAAAAGAAAAGAGAGGGAGGGGTTGCTCAAGCTCATGTCATGGTATTGACATGGTCGGCATGACCATCAGCCCTACTAGTGCCACTCCTAGATGTGTGTATGGACAAAGAAGGATGAGTATGTGATGATGTTGATCATGGCGTGTGACTAAGATGGTTATGATAATGCATGGTTGAACAACGTTTAGAAAATAAGGGATGGAGAAAAAAAAGAGATTAATGCCTAATATTATAATTTAGCTTACAATATTGTTGTGATAAATGTATGATGAGAGGTGGTAGATCATATAGTGGTTTTGATGTCCAAAAGATGTCACTCAAAATTGGATTTATTTGATATTTGTTTGGATCACTTTCTATGACCATGGCAAATTTTAAATGAATTCTGGTAAACATAGCCTTTGAAAGTTTTAAGAAGTAGAAGATTCTATTTTGAGTTAAAATGTATCTACTAGCAATAACCCGCATTGTAGAATACTTTCATGAAATTTGGAAGAAGATAAACGCAAGAAAAGCATTTTCCTATCACATGCATTTTTGCAAATAAGAAAATAGGTTTAAGAAAATTATTTTATTCAAAATAATTTTGGAAGGGAATGTTCGGTAAGTAATGCCAGTGGTGACCTGAGGTTTTGGAAAACGAAAATATTTTTGAATATCAATTGATAAAACAAGAGAGGTTTGAAAAAAATAGAGAAAAGACAACATAATTTTCAAGAGGGAAACAATTTTAAGATGTTGGAAAAAGGCCACAGGTAGAAGTCGTCATTGTTTCTCAAGATTGATTTTTTTTTTTTTTTTTTTTTTTTAGATACTAATAGATCAGATCTTGTTTATACGGATTTTCATTGGGAAGTTCATTACAGCCAAGTGCTTCATCATTTTTTTAACAGATACCCCCTTGCAAGGGATATGACCTTGGGGCTTGTCGAGAAGAATACATTGAAAATAGTTTGACAAAGAGTAGAATTATTTTGGAAGTGAAACCTGGGGAGGTTTAGGGCTTTCATAAATTAGAGGGAACCTTCATATTTGAAAAAAAAATTGAGGCCATGAATGACTCTATAATAGAGTTGAACGATCTTGGTGGGATGAAGATGCAATTGGGATTTATTCATTTGTTGGAAAAAAATGATCATCTACCAAGATTGTGCATGGATGGAGTGCTGATGTTAAATGATAGATCAAATATGTATTAAAGGTAAACACAATGCCATGGATAGTTGATCGCAGATTCAAATACCCTTTAATTTGGTGTCCATGGCCTTGTTTTGATTTAAATAGGCTTACTTGAAATATTTGAAATGAGGGAGGGTTTTAGAAGAGTACAATGATCCATGGTTGAAATAGAATAAAATACGGATCATTCCATTTTCCCATGGAAACCAAAACTATATATAAAAGCTTTTATAAAATAGTAAAGTCAAATAAAGTAAGGGTAAACCTTTTGGTAAATACCTTGTGCCAAAAAAAACATATCTTTTAGAAAACCCTTTTGTGATACCATGATCAAAGGTGATCATAGCCAAATTTAAAAGGAAAAGTTTTTGACAAGATCTTTTGAATTAAGATTTTTGAGTCACAGGACAAAACAAAAAGAGGTTTTGTGTTTTAGGTCAAAAGGTTCTATTGCCTTTAAGGAGATGAGGTTAAGGTAATACAAGAGTGACCATAGGTTAACTTTTTTTTTTGAGACTAGAAGATGTGTGTTGAGGTACTTATGGGAAGATACCAAGCAAAAGAGACATATGGTTTTGGGTAGTGGTAGGGAAGTCTCCAAGGCCACACATGTGTTTTATTCAGAGAGTTGCTAACTTGTTTTACTACTAGAGGTGTTGTTCTTTGAGGTAGCTCAAGACAAATTTTCAACAAGCACAACAAGACAATTCCTCTACCAGCAGATCAAAGCAATTCATTAAAACAAACATATCAAGGTAATTCATCTAAATAGTTTATAGAAAAAGTTTTTGTTCCCCCTAATTTTTGCACTAAGGACAACTAAACAGGGTTGCAAAAGTTGGGGTGTGACACCCTCCTTGCCCAATATTTTGGCCTGAAGTTTCTCATACTGCCTCACAAAGTGCTTGATTGAATTTCCTGGATTAATGCACCGCTTTAAAACAGCATTGAATCCCTCGCTTCTTTGACTGCAAGAAGGGGAAGAAGCGATCCCTGAAGTAACATGGAACCCATGTATGAGCATTACCCTTCAACCAAATGAATGTTTCGTTCTGCGCCAAGTCCCATTTCTGAATCAACTCTGCACAGTTTGCTTCAAACTCTTCTACAGTCATACTCTCGTCAACACATTCATTGAAATCTTCAGCCAGGCCTGGATGTCGTCCTAGGAATGATCCAAGTTTCTCATTAGCTTTTTTCATTATGTGCCATCTGCAGTTTCGATGGCAACATAATGGAAAAATAGCAGCTATTGCATTCCTCATAGCCCAATCTTGGTCTGTAATTATGTTTGTTGGTTGCTTCCCTTTCATTGCTTTCAAGAAGACGCGGAACAGCCATTCAAAACTTTCTTCCTTTTCATCTCTTAGGAAACCACAACCCAACATAAATGACTGACCATGTCTATTTATACCAATGAATGGTGCAAACGGCATGCTAAAGATATTTGTACAGAAAGTAGTGTCGAACGAGATGCAATCATGGTATGCTTCTGCATATGCTCTTCTTGCCAAACTGTCAACCCAAAAAATGTGTTCAACTCTGTTTTCTGAATCAAAGGAGAATTCGTAGAAGAATTCTGGGTCTTTTTGCTGCAACTCTTTGAAATACTCAAGTGTGTCACTTATGTCAAGCTCTTTGTTCTCGCTTCTGAATGATGACCTCAAGTTTGATATTGTTATCGGGCCATAGGGTACAATGCAATCTTCAGCATAAAATTCAGACATCACCTCCATCATGCGTCCTGTAAAAAATGTTTTTGCACAGTACAAGTTAATTATGTTGATGCTCAAGATACATATTTACTTCAATTTATTGCGTACCTTTTAACCTACATTGTTCCTTATTTCATAAATTCAACTCTACCAAGTTAGAAACTAAAATCACATACTACCCCGGCATATCTTTTTTTGGATAAGTGGCGCACTGTACTTATCACTTGTTTCATAAAATCTGCCCAGTTGCATACACATGCACAAGTAAATTGCAGACTATTGTTGCCTAAGTTGCATTCCACAGTAAACTAATTTGTTTTTCTTTTCCTCATATTGATATAGTACTTAGTAGCACATATTACTACAAACTATAAGCTCAAGTTGGCATACAAACCTGTGTCCAAGTTGCAGTTGTGGAGGCATCTTAGAAATTCTTTCTCATCTCTTGGAATTCCTCTGTGAGATCTCAAGTATTTTATCAAAGATGGTTTCACAATCATTGGATGGTTATGCTCTGCAATAAAAAAAGTGACCTCCCACTTGTTGTTAATCAATTTCACAAACATCCTAGCTCGACACTTTGTCTGCTTGATGGTTTCTCTCTTTCGCTTAACCCCAAACTTGCTGGCAGTTTTCTTCCTTTTTGATGGTCCAGCTTCCTGGTCCTCATCATTATCATCGTCAAGTTGAACAGGGCTAACATCTCCAGTAAATGCCATTCTTTCTTGCTCCATTTGTTCCTCAGTTTTTGGTGCGCGATACTTGTTGCACACGAACTGCTGCTTCTCAAGCTCATTTGTATGTGCTTTCTTTTTTGATGTATTATTCTTGATAGAGAATCCCAATTTTGCAGCATAAGCATTGTAGTGAGCTCTTGCATCAGCTAGGGTATCAAATCGCATACCAAGAAAAGGTTCTTGAGGACTGGACAAAATTTCTTCTGTGATTCCAACTGCTTCTCCATCACTTCCACCTTCAACAAAATCAGGGTTGGTGGTGGTATCCGTAGGAAAAGTTGTTGTAGGGAAGTTTTGGTTTCCAACAGATGCTGCTTGCTCTCCGTTGTGTTCATGTCCCCTGCCACTATATCTGTCAGAATTACCAACCACATCTTCATGGACATCAAGATCTAGGTCCTGGGATTCGCCTACAACTGGTTCTGGGACAACTTGAGTGCAAAATAGCGGTTCCACATCGTCCATTTCAACATCTTCTGTAGGTGTAGCATTAAGATCCAAGCCCGACATCTGCGGAATGATAATCTAAGTTAGATTTTCAGTTTTTTTGACAAAAATGAATTCCATGCAAGATATAGAAGAAACTTGGATACATTTTCTCATTTGTGACAGCATTCTGATTACTACCAACTATATTGAATTTTTTCTTTTGTCATGATGCAGATAACTATGGTGGCAGGATGAGCAAAGAAGCTAAGAGAAGGTTCCTACTTCAACACCCACAACTTTATGCCCAAAGTCAGATAAGACAGATGCAGATAACTATCAGTGCTCAGATTTTGCAAGTCAAGCTAGCTACTTTTTGCAAGTCAAGTCCTTTTTGTTTGAGATTGAGTTGGAAAAAGATGTCTCCAGGAACATCTTCTACAATGCTTGATCTTAGGATAGTTTCTAGTAAATGCAAACTACTACATATTATCATCACCTGCATATATGTTGCAACTTGGGGGAGTTGAAACTTGCACCCTTTTCTACTTGCACCTGTTACTATGATGCTTTTACAACTATGCACATCAACTATGTTCTCACAGGCATGTGTAGATTTTCTCTACTTTTTGCAATCTACTGAGTTCTTTTTTCAACATACAAAGGAGTTCCATTTACTTGCACGGGGGGCGGGGGTAGAGAGATAAGGGAAGGCTTTTGCTACTGGAAATCCCCTAGATTTTTGCTCCTGGGATTCCACAGATCTGGAGGATGCTGAAGCTGTAGGAAGCAGGGCTGGTGATTTCTGTTTAAGAAAGTACCTTCTTGATCTGGAGGATGCACGAATTTGAAGCTTCAGATGCTTTGATTTGCCTGATTCAGGAAGTTTTCATGGAGATTTGCAGGGAGGAAGACAGATCTGGGGTGCCAACGAAGGAGGAAGAAGGAGGAAGGGAGGAGGAAGAGAACGTGGTGAGAAAGGCTTGTTTTTTGTCTTGGATCTGGGGCTGGTCGGTCCTTTGTATTTGGCCTGGGGCATCAAAATATCTGGGCCCGAAATGCCCGCTCGGGAGACACATTCCCGCTCATTAATTGCCTCCTTTCCTTTTTTGGACGTGGGAGGATGGTCGCGGAGGAATCTTTCCTTAAATGGAACGGGGGCTGGATCGGCCTACCAGACCCCCGGGGGCTCGCTAGTCGCGTCCTTTTCTTTTTTCCTTTTTCCTTTTCTTTTTTGAGAGGTTCGGCCTGAATTGGGCCATGGGTCAGTAGGATCGACGAGCTTCAGCCACGGCTAGCGAAGACGGAAAGTCCGGCCCATCCTCTGCCAAGTACTGTAGGCCCAGACCGCCATACCCTCGCCTGGGGTGCAGATGTCTCGCCAATCCACCACGCAACTTCGCATGGCCCTGTAAGCGGCAAAGCATCAGTCATTATCAAAGTGCCTTGTCGACAAAATATGTTCTTTAACAAACAAATGTACTACTAGTCATGCAATTATTTCAACGCCCACGATAAAGTATGCTCGTACATGTTTGTTGTATGTTGAAGTGCTCATGAACATAGTCTCGAAAAGGAAGCGTTCATGAGGATCTTTAAGAGTAGAGAAGTTATGCACGAAAGAAAACACACCTTTTGGAGATTTTCTCGGAAGTTATGCAGCCCAATACGAAATGAACACGATCTTCTTTTGGAGCCTTTATCTCTGATGTCTGAAGTATCCTCTGTCGGTCTTTTCTTTCCGCAATCAGTTCCCCAATCCAACAGCTTATCTCCATCAGAACTGCAGAGTCCAGATTAGCCAGGAAACCTGCACGTGAAAAAGCATCATCATTCCATCTTGCGGCACAAAATGAGACAGCAAGACTTCTCAGCTGCTTTGAACAAATGCAAGTAACTACTGAAAGTTACTGCCCAACGTTGTGAAGGAGATGTCAGTGTCATGCCAAAAGATACCAGCCATGGCAGAAAGATACCGGCTAATGTGGACACAAGATTGAGTTAGCATCAAAGTATTAATATAGATAATTCCCTGATAATTCCATTTTTTCGCTGGCACTTCATGCCAACCACTCTCTGTACTTGGCTGTTTGGCAGCACCAAACATGCACGTCGCAACCTGATGTCTCGTTCCTCGCCTTCTTTCCCATACTTCTAGACCTATGTGAGGTATCATTCAGGACGCCATAGGGGCTGTTGTGGCCAAACATGATCAAAAGTAGGAACCCTTTTCTCATGGCTGCATGCATCTCTGCTATCATCATCACCATCAGTGCGATGCATGATGAGTCACCAATCCAGTAGAAGAGATGGCAGACAACAGTGATCAACCATCACAGGGAACTGCAAGGAGAAGCTTGTGCTAATTTACCACATGTGAATGGGCTGGTTTCCAATACAGATGTCTAATCAGTTTGGGGAGCTTGTGTGGCCAGGTTGTAGTTCCTCCCTTCACCCTGAAGAAAGGAATATCTGAATAAATAGGATTTCTCGTCGTCACATTCAGATTTTGTACTATTGGATACCTTGAATGAGCTCAGCATAGCACTTGCAGTTCCTGGAAACAAGTCATGTGTTCCAGTTTTAGGCCAGAGAAAAGCAGTGATCAGGAACAAGGCTAGGACCAAATAGAAACAGGGGGAGAGTGGACAAAGGAAGGAACAAGATACCAATGGGTCCCTGGTAAATTATGCTTGGAAAAATGCACGTAGATCTGCATATCTGACGGAGAGCGACGCATGTTGGTACTGCCCCCTGCAGATATGGTTAACTACGTGCGAGGAAGCTAGGTGCCTCTCCTTTTCTATCTTGATCAAGTTGACTCAGTATCAAATTGCAAGCTCTATCCATCCCAATAAAAGCATCCCGATGCTAACATCATCATTGCCACACTTGCGCAAACAGAGGAAAACTAGATGGCAAGAACTCAGCTTCCATCTCCCACAAAAGACTACCTAAAAAGTACAGGCGGACCTCTTCCAGTGCACTTGTGACAGCAACAGTCTCCCACTAAAGCAAACAAATGTGATGATGCCTAACAAGCTAACAGCATATGGCCACAGCAATTTCTACAGGTATATGTATATAACTCAATTATTGGCTCTTGAAGGGATAACAACGATGCATAAAACAATACTATTGGCCTCACCGTTCTGACTCAACTTGTCATGTTAGTTCTCACTTTTCAGATCAGGTAACAGAGGTGCAAAAAAGATGTATGTTTTTACCAGCACTATCTTTGAATAAGAAACTCTTCAAACAGTCATAAGATCAGCTGCTGGCGCCTATTGATATTGCTTCTTGTGAGTTCTGACCTAACCATCATGCTTTTAGTGCAAGTAGTTAATTTACAGAGAAAAAAAGGTAGTTATAGTACAGATATGGGGTGAATGAAAAGATTGTACACAACTACCAGTACAACAGTATCTGTCAAACAGTGTTCACAAGTCAATAATATAGGATTGCTTCTTATGGCCTAACCTAACCAACATTCTAGAGCCTGGAACTGTGGGCTTTCCTGAATAGACTCAACCACAATCCTAACAAGATTCATGACTTTCTTATTAATGTAGAATCGCTATCATCACCCCACCTGCCAAATAGTCAAATGGTGCCTGTGCCAGACATGCTTGCAAATGGAAGAAAGCTTGTCATGGAAACTTCATGCCTTGTACTGTGATTCTTGTTCTCTTTTAGAAAAAGAGTAGGAGTACACACAGCAACAACATATATGGTGTGAAACTAGATATCAAATCACTAAGGAAAGTACAGGAAAAGATGACAGAAGCATTCATTGCCTTGTATTGCCCCCTGGAGTATGTAGCATCTCTTAGTATATATGAATGGGCCAGGTAGGAAAGAAGAGATATAATCAAATAAAGATAGATATCCACTAACTCCAGACAAAGTTCTTTACCTCCTGATTCCTCAAGGGCCTCTCCACAAGCCTCAATTATTAGCCCAAAATATTCCCTGCACCTCCCAACCTCGTCCCCCTTTATAAGGCAAACTGCAAACTGGAAGAGATGCACCAAACATGAGCTGCAAACAAACCTAGAGAGAGAACCAGGAGACAAATTCATGGTAGGAGATGGAGCAAGCAGACGAAGCATCATCAGTGAACAAGGAGAGCCCAGAGCGACTTACCATCGACCAGGAAGACGGCGCGGCATGGCTGAGCCTCACGTTAGGCGCGAATGGGTCACCAGAGGAGGCAGCAAACTGCTCGGAGCCTGACCCTGAGCCCAAGCCTTCTGCCCCACACAAGGTCTTCTCATGTAACTTTTGCATGCGAAAGTTCTTCAGCTCACAGGCGCTGGGTGGCCACCAGAACGCCCACAAGCGGGAGCGCAGCGCTGCCAAGCGCTCCTACCATGCACAGAGGATGGTGATGGGCCTTCCTCTTGAAGCACACGCCGTCTTTGTGCAATCCCTGAGAGTTAACCAGAGTTCAGTGATTCAGAAGTCAAGCCAACAAGCACAGATCAGGACGACGCCGAGGTTTCATGAAGGAGGGATGACCTGGGAAACAGTTCCCTGCGAGGAGGCGCAAAATTCAATATGGCCAGGAAGCTTCAGATCAAGAACACAACCTTCAGACGAACCATCAGAACAAAGTAAGATAGACTTGAACCTCAGGCTTTGATAGATTGATGTATCAACTTTGACCACTACAGAAGTCCACATCGAGTTTGTCCTTCTGAATAAATGGTTTGAAGAAGTGATCAATTAAGTTCAGCTCGCCATCAGAATCAGTGAAAAGCATTGATGGTACTGAACTCTGAAGATACGATTGTTCTTTTTGAATTCATGGTGACATTGCTGCAATATTTTTGTAGCAAGATACTTAATATGATTATGTTTAGCCTAGTTGACACCGCTGTGAAGGAATCCACGGATTTTTGTACTTACTAGAAGCAGCATATATATTGTCATCCTCATATTACAAGCTATGTAAATTCTTGTTTAACCTGGCTAAGTGAAGCTCTGATAAAAACATAACTTAGAGTGTACAATAGATTTTTTTGATAAAGTGGAGTAATATAATAGACAGGTACAGAAATATTAGTTTGCATACAGATAAACCAAATAGTTAAGAAAATCTCAGGAAAATGTGCAAACTAACACATAGTTAAGTGAAGCTCTGATAAAAGAAAGTTGTGAATTTAACATAAACCCCTGAAGCTGGAAAATGCTGTTGACAGCAGTAAGTTCATCTAACTTAGCTTATGTTGTACTATATAAATTCCTCAGAGCAAATGTGGCATCTAAATTACTCCCTCCCTGGAATACAGGGCATATTTTGCCTTGCACTTTGACCAAGGAAACATTGAAAAGGACTAAACTACCCAAAAAATTATTATCATTGAAGTACTGCATTTAAGGCATGCATGTAGGGAACACCAAGTATACCTAGATATTCTTTAGGGGTGCAGAGGGAATAGCACACTTCTTTTGCATTGGAGTATGAAATACACCTTGTATTTCTAAACTAGGGAGTCGCCTAGAGCATAGTGAGTAGAGTATTGCATACAAAGAACTTAGCAAGAATAATCACATTTAATCATTTATAACAAAGAACAACAATGCCAGGAGCTCTCAGTTGCATCAATTGCCATCAGAGAGGAAGTATCATGCAAGGCATTGCACTGTTGATATTGGTACTCCAGGAGTCCAGGTCTTGATCCATACTGTGAATGGAAAGCATGTTCAGAGTTTCTTATACAGCTGTACGTAGAAACAAGTGACCATCAACAAACTAATCGTACATATCTCTTCTCAGCACATATGGTGAGACAAAGGTCCAAAGCAATCTATACCAGCAAAATCTTATTTTTCAGTGATCAGATCAACAGACACTGCTTTAGTAATATTACATTGTCAAATATCAGCATGAAAGCATATGACAGTACTGAACTCTGAAGATACTATTGTTTTTTTTAATTCATGCTGACATTGCTGCAATATTTTTGTAACCAGATACTTAATATGATCATATTTAGTCTAGTGGACACCACTGTTTAGGAATCCACTGTTTTTTTTTACTTGCTAGAAGCAGCATATATAATGGCTCAACAGTCATCCTCATATTACATGCTTTGTAAGTTCTTATTTCGTTAACCTGTCACAACCTGGAGTACATAGTGGTTGTATAGAGAAAATACTAATTCTCAAGCAGATCAAAACCAATAGCTAAGAAAATCTCAGGAAAATGTGCAAACTAGCACAAAGCTAAGTGAAGCTCTGATAAAAAAAAAGTCTAAAATTTAACGGAGAACCCTGAAGCTACAAAGTGCGGTCGACAACAGCAAGCTCATCTAACATTAACTTATGTTATAGAGTAGTATATCAATACCTCAGAACAAATATGGCATTTAAATTACTCCCTCCCTGCATATTTTGCCTTGCACTTTGAAAACAGTGAGAAGGACTAAAATTCACCAAAATTATTGTTATCTCTGAAGTACTACATTCATTGCATGTATGTAGGGAACAAGTAAACCTAGATATTCTCTAGGCGTACACAGCAAATAGCACACTTTTTTGCACCAGAATATGAAATACACCTTGTATTTCCAAACCAGGAAGTTGTCTAGAGGATAGTATTGCATTCAGTATAGTAGTTGCGACTATTCATAAGAATGACATTATCAAGAATAATCACATGTAATCATTTATCACAGAGTAAAAAACAATACCAGGAAGTCTCAGCTGCGTCAGTTGTCATCAGAGAAGAATTAAGGTATCTTGCAATGCATTGCACTGTGGATATTGGTAGTCCAGTCAGATGCATATGGTAAACGTAAAGCATGTTCAGAGTTTCTTATACAGCTATAGGCAGAAATAAGTGACCATCAACATACTAATCATAGATATCTCTTCACAGCACATTCCGGTACAAAAGTCCAAAGCAATCTATAACATCAAAACCTTATTTCTGAGGCATCCAATAAACAGAATCTGCTTGAGTAAGGTTATATTGTCAAACATCCATCTGATAATTTCGAAAACTGGACCAACATGCAAACATAACACATTACCTCGGTATCAAATTAAAATACTTTAAGCAGATAACTTTATGCACCAGGCTGAAGAACACCAAAGTTGCATATAAAATGTTCTTTGAAAAGGGGTATACCCCCAGCCTCTGCATCAATAGATGCACACAACCATTCACCTGGAATCATCTGGCTTGTTTATTACTCAGTATGTACTTTTAGTGCTACACAGTAGAATTTCTTAGGTGTGCTGGCCAATTTATAAGCTGGATGCAGTCATCCAGAAGTTAACACCACATAGGCAGGAAATGGTTTTATCATTCATAGGTGATGCCTCAGACCTCTAGGGTTTTGATTCAACAAGAATCATCACACTAGTAGAGAATCAAGGCAAGTTAAACAGCAAAAATAAGCAGCATGCCAAGTATGATTATTTGTGCAAGCTATGTTACTTAGGCCCATTTTCAAAATACAGCCCCTTAAGAGAAAGGTGGAATATTGTAAGTGTACTGCTTGGTAACAGATCAAAACAAAAAGAATCAGCAAAGGCAATGGATCAGCATATATCAAACATTACAAATATGTTGCCAAAAAGACCCAAGGCACGATGTTCTAAGATATGATACAGAGGTACAATTCTACAAACAAGAAAATGCCTAATCTCCTACTTGTGATTGACTAGCTCCTAAACAAACTCGAAAAGCTCCTGCCTAGGCTCTGAAACCTCCAGCATCCTAACTTGACTGAGAACTTGCTCTGAAACTGTAAATTGTCCCTTATCCACATGAGGTCGAGATGAGCTCTTATTAGCTTTACAGTGGAGCAGCCCAAGAACAACTACTCTGTTAAGTCTTGGAAGTATGATGCAGGGATCTCCACAGGAGGGAGCAACGTTGACACAGATTTGAACTGTTCCAAACGATTTCAGAATTAGACCAACACTACCAGCAAAACAAATGTCAGAGGAAGATTACATAACTGTAGGAGTTGAGCGTACCCTGTGTTGCTTATACTTGTCTCGAATCGCCGGCAAGTACGGGCCCTTTTTATTGAGCTGCAGTTCATGTATGGCTATGATGCAGTCCTTGAGTTCTGATGGCTTGTAGCCCGTCAGTTTCTGCATTTCCTTGCTCTGTAGCCACATAAGCACAGGATAGTTTCAGCCTTTGGGAAGTTGAAATATCAAAAGCAGCATTGTAAGCTTTGAGGATCTACTTCTCTGCTCTTACCCAAGGATTATTGTCCGGTGCAATGGTCAGCCTGGCAAGAAAAATCGATGAAGCAGCAACTACTGATGGCAAGAAGCGGAGACAGCTGTAGTCCAGAAGACTCAGCTCGGCCAGATAGCTACCCAGGAACTCCATTTGCAAGCTGGAGCGCTGCAACAAGCATGGAAGAATAACTTCAGGTGTTGATATAGTACATTGGATGGGCAATGGAGGAAAATTTTAAGTCGAATGGGCACGAATTTGAAGGATTGGTAGTCACCTTTTTGTCTTCTGGGCTAGATTTCGTGAAGCGCCTGGAATTAGCGAAACAAGGGGAACAATGATTCAGTTAGTTGCAGATTCAGAATGGGCAGAGATTGTGAACTTTTTTGGGGGTGAGTGTATGCCACCACCTGAGGAACGTCTTGATGGTGGGGCTGCCAATCTCGAAGTCAAGGAGCTTGAGTATGTCGCTCTCCATGGTGAGGAGCTCCAGCCTGGTGTAGGTGTTGTCGGTGATGTAGCAGAAGTCCTCCACATGCGGGGGGCTGATCTCCTCGTACTTCCTGCGAGCGACCTCAATCCTCAGATTCCTCTTAATTAACTAAATGCTGTGGAGGCAATGGTAGCGAACAGAGGGGAGTCGGTTGCGCGGGCTTACGCAGCGATGAGCATGGCGGCTACGCCGAGTAGCTGCAGCCGCTTGCGGCCGAGCTTGTTGGCGGAGAGGAACCGGTCGACGTAGGCGACGGTGAGGTAGAGCGTGTCCGCGACGAGCTTGTACTCCTCGGCGACCTCGACGAGCCAGTCGACGAGGATGGCGCGCATGTTGGGCGTGACGTCCGCCTGCACCGCCTCGATGTAGTCCGCCGCCGGCCGCCGCGCCGGGTCCACCTGCGCCCCGCGGTAGAGGAAACCATCGTCAGATCGGCGTTAGAGGACCCAGCGAATGGAACCGCAGTGCGGGAAATGGGGATCGTGTTTCGGGAGTGGGTGGGGTAGTACGTACCTCCATAGTGCGGAGGTAGGTGTAGATGTCGGAGGCGTAGGACCCACAGAGCGGGGAGTCGCCGCCGCCGCCGCTGCTGGCCTCGTCCGCGGAGGCGGGCGGCGAGGGGGGCGCGCATCTAAGGTCGTCCGCGGGCTTGGCGGGCTTGACGGGGTGCGGCGGCGAGTGGGGGAGGGCGGCCGTGGGGTTGGGGACGGCGATGGGGAGCTCGCTGAGGGCCACACGCTTGCGCTTGGCGCCGCCGGAGGGGCCCGCGGAGACGGCGGCGGCGGCGCGCTTGGCCGCGGCGCGGGTGAGGCGGGGCCCCGACGCCGCGAGGGGGGCCGCGTTCTCCTTGTCGGCCATGGTCGGCGCTCGGCTCCCCGGGGCGGGCGGGCGGTAGGTAGGGTTTGGGATCCGGAGGCGGGGCGCGGCGAGGGAGGGAGGAGGAGGACGGCGGCGGCGGGTTGGAGTTATGTAGAGAGGATTGGAATGGAGGAATGGGAGGGAAGGTGGCCGCCAAATCGCGCGAATTCGAACGCGGGGAGGGAGAACTGGAGAAGGATGCCGCGCTAAGCTGCGCTGGTTTGGTTTTGCTTAGCTCGAGTTTAGGGTGTTTTGCGTGGCCAGATTGGGGAATTTCGGAGCAGTGGGGCGCACGAGGGAAACAGTCGGGCGGTAAAAAGTTTTAAAATAATCCGGAAATCCCGCGGCGCCATTTGCCCGCGTGTCGCTCCAAAATTCGATCTGGGCCTACCTAGTTCCCGCACGAAGCCCGCACTCAGAAGATCATGATGTCAGTACCACGAAAATATACGTTTTTATAGTACCAAGGCCTACAGATATATTACATCTATATCTATAAAAAAATATCGCAACTTTGTTTAAAACTAGATGTATCTATACACTCTTTAGTGTATACGTACATCTGAATTTAGATACATCTTCGACACTTTTATGGACAAAGGGAGTACTCCGTAGGTAGCAGCAACATATAGGACTAGTTTTTATTATTATTTGCATTGTTTTATCATTGTTTATGTATTTTTAGATAATTTTTGAGACTTTCCTACAAAGTCCTTTTTATTGGCATTTAATTTCTTGGGAGGCAGAAAACATCTTTTTTTTTCTATTTTACTGTTTCAATGACCTTGTGAACATCAATAAATCTGAGAAAAAATATCACCAAAGTTTTTCAAGGACTGTCAACTTTGAAGTCACGCGAGCCGCGAGGGGGCCACGAGGGCTGAAAGGGCCCAGGTGGCGCTGCTGACCTGTAGGCCACGCCACCCATACTCTTGGCTCCTCGAGCATCGTCTCGGCCCTCCCTTTTTCTGGAAACCTCCGTTTTGCTAGAAAATGTACGCAATATTTTCCCACGATTTACAGAGGCATCGAAGGAGAAAGTCCTTTCCAACTCCGGGAGAGGGCAAATCTTGTTGCTGTGAGGCCTCCGAAGAAGGGGGAATCGAAGCCATCGTTATCACCACTCCTCCTTGGCATAGGGGGAGGCATCTCCATCAACATCTCCATCGGCAAGGGGGTAGGAAGGGACTGAATGACAGAAACCATTTTTCAATTCTTTGAGTTGCGATGAGGGGATTTATATCGGGACCTTAGAACTAACAATTGTGGTCAGACATTTATGTCTTACTGATTCCTGGGTTTGTGCGGTTACCCAACATATCACTGCATGGTGTAGTATGTAAGTCGTTGATATAATACCAATAAAAACACTGTTCCACTAGTATTACATCCCTCAGAGTGATACAAACAGAAACATATGCGAGTCCAAGGTATGTCTATAGAAGTACGCACAAATTGTTTACACCAAATCAACATAGCCTCCTACTTTACATTGAGGTAAAACTGCAAATAAAGCTTCAAAAGAACAACTCATACTCTAACTTATTACTAACTCTAGCTCTACAGATACTTGGCTTGCTATGGAACCCTAGCTACTTAGGTGCTAGGATTAGGGAAATGATTCCCTTCAATTACTAGTCTAGGTTTCCACCCTAGTTGATGTAGAAGTTGACTCCATTGACTTCATTGATTGGCCCCATACGGTTGTAGTTGACTCCTTTGTCTTCGAGTTCCACGGTGGTTTCTCCTTCGATGACTTTAAATCTAAGCAGGGGTTCAAAGAAGGGTGAGTACGAGCGTACTCAACAAGTTCATTACAGGGAAAGAGGTGTTTAATACACTAGCTACGACCATGGACCAGAAAGTCATAGGCAATGCATGTTTTTGTAAACATTTTTTCAAAAGATTGCTTTTATTCTGAAACCTATGTCTATCACGGGTTGACCATAACTTCATGGGGTTCCTTTCTTGCCGCTCTCGCAGTTCCTTCCCGAAATAGGGAGTGACATGTCACAATTCAATACACTTTGCAGAGGTGTGTTGCTTTACCCATAAGAGACCTTATCCTTGTTGCCAACCGGGCACGTTATTCTCGTCCACACTTCCTTGGTGTGAAACCCAATATAAGATCCAAGCCAATCGTTGTCCTTCTTCGCGGCCCCGCATACCCATCCTTTTAGATTCAACGGGTCTTCGATTACTCGATCCATGACCATGATACAATCCATCATAGACGACACAACGCACTTCATCCAGGTGGATGGGGAGATTAAGTACATCCCAAACTATTGTGTGTTCACCAACACACAGTCAGGCTATATCAAGTTCGTTGATATGCGAAAGGAAAAAAGGTACAACTAACTTCTTTGTCCCATTAAAGTTCTTATGGTTGATAGTTTAACACATAATATATGGCGCTAGAATCACTGGACGACATTTGTTGTTAATCCTAGGTGAATAGCTTTCCCAGATGCAATGGAACCTCCACCATCATCTCAAACCATGGTTCCATTGTCCACCACATAGTTATATTCATAATTGTAAAAGTAATATTTTGATTTTCAATGCAGGAGTGATAAGTATATTACTTTGCAAATAATTTGATCGAAATAATCAAATGACATGAGCAAGTGATGAACTTGTCTTTCTTGACTGCAAGATTATGCAGGCGAAAGATTTGATATGTGGTAACTCCAAATTCTGAAATATCATCATCGTCAGGTAAGGACAATGTTTAAAGAACCGGCCAAGATGGTATAATGCATAGTATGATATGCAATTGCTCTAAGCGTAACCTACCCCCGATAATTTAGGATTTGTGAGTTGTAACGAATCCTTTAGGGTGTGTTGTACTTTTAGAGATGGTTTCACGAACAAGGTTCTTATTAGGGCTTGGTTAACTTGGTATCATATACAGATGGTATGATTCATCACAACAATTATACTAACACACAATGGAATAGTAGTTCGCATAATCTTGATATGTAAATAGCAGTTGTCAGTTTTCAGTCATCTAAGACATGGTTAATGATTATATGTTATTTACTTCAAAAGAATAACTTTTGAAGTACATGTTTCTTAATACAGAATAAGTATAACAAGTAGGGTTGTTGAGTTCTAGGGTTTACTATTCCTTTGCAATGGTTCCACTAAGTAGCTCTTAGATGGGTCTTAAACAAGATGGTTTCATAATCATGTAGTAGTTTCATGTTTTAGTTAAGAATGAGCAAATAAAGTGAATTACTACATAGACGCTTCTCTTGATGAAATATTGGCATCCCCAAAGTCCTAGCTCCATTTGACTATGTTTAGGTCATTGAAAGCTAAAAAATACACAAAACAGTTCTGCAGAGTTATAACGAAAATAAAGGAGATCATTGTTAAATCCCCCAAAATCAATATAAAACATAGATATAACATCATATATGTTACAAATATGTGGAAATATGTGTCAACAAACAAAAAAGTTTATGAATGCATTTTACCTGCATCAGCGCACGACGCGCATCTCCGAGCAAGCTCATCGCCACGACGTGCTCTTCCGTCGCAACCAGCGCTCCCCGCGTGGCTCGGCATCCTCCCGTCGCAACCCACACTCCACCACGGCGTGCATGACGACGAGGTGGGGTCATCCTCGGCAACGATGCTGGTCCTCGTTCTGACGTCGCGTATGAATCTTTCTGTTGTGGGTATACTTTATGGGTATATCAACGACGTGGTCTAGATTCGGCAAGCCCGGGTGGCCCACAGATGGTGATGGTGGCATATGGCCCATCGGGCGGCCCAGTTGCTGTTGATATAAGATGGATGAAGTCCAGCCCAGGAACAGGAGCCGGATCTCAACCTACGAAGGAGGCCGATCCGTGAAGGCCCATGAAGCATCCGGACTACAACAAGTAAGGAAAGGTGGATCCTTACATGCACGACAATGTAATATTCTCGTAGTTAGACATCTTGTATTCCGGTTGGACTTTCCGTGTAAACCCTAGATCCGAGCGCCTTTATAAGCTGTGATCCCGGGAGCCCTAGAGGCACAACCACAACTCATTGTAACAACGCGAAAGCGCCCAGATAATTCCAGACAAGCAGCAGTAGACCCTGTCCTCGAGCAGGTGTTCCGAAGCTGGGTAAAGCGCGTACCACCGTCCCGAGGATTCTCCGCCCTATGGCCCCTATTTCTTCTCCCCCTAATGAGGATCCCTCCTCCAGGCAACCGCCGACAGGCAACGACGCTGGCGCCACCATGGCCAAGGCTCGGAGGCCGGAACCCGGGAGGGTTCTCCATGGAAGCTACGACGAATCCATCGTTGATTTCTCGGGAGTTAAAGGATAGACTCGCTAATTGGTACTGCAACGAATGGGAGGATTCAATGGAACATACGATGAATATCGTTCGGAATATAGCACAAATACTGGCCCTTTCCACACTTAGCAAATTTCACATTACATGCTATGTAATAGTGATACATGATCAATGAAATAAAGCATATGATTCACTCTTTTGAGTCTTTTACCTCCTTTTAGTTTTTTTATTTTTTGATCGTGTATATTTTCCAACTAAAACCGCGCTGGATATTTCCACATAGGCGTGTATGAAGTTGTGATTTTCAAAATCGTCCCCTAGGACGTGATATTTTCTGTGGATGATTTTTTTGTTAAGTTATGGATTCCTCGTCCGACACCTTGGTTGGGGGCTTGTTTCCGTGTGGCTATTGACGGATTGCCATTGGGCTCCGTCGCCGCAGGCGCTGGCGAGCGTTCCCGGTTAAAGGTCTTCCGGCTCGTGGAGGTCAAATAAGCAAGCCGGAAACTTGCAAACTAGCACTTGCTTTTTCAACAAACGAAACATGCATATAATATTGAAATGTATAGCATGATAAGTTTTTCCGCCCATGCAATTGTTTCATTCCTAGCTACTTACGAATATTTAAGTTATATATTACAAACCCTCGATGGGGCCAAGATGATGCACTGTTTTTCCGCAGGAATAAGTCTTTTACTTCTTCTTGGCCGGAGAAGAGCGCGCTTCATCTTCAGTTTGTGCTTGCTCATCTTTCGCCTCTTTGGCCGGAGAAGAGACAACACCTTCATCATCATCATCCTGTTTCACCCGATTTTGGCCAAATCAGGAGATGGGCCGTAATGGAGATGGGCTTGAAGGATATACACGTGGAGTATCTCTGAAGCGGCCTTGCGCGAAGAGTTTGGGCTAGATTGCCCGTGTATCCGTAAAATATAGTAGATTGCATCTTAGTTTAGAATTAAAAGATAGAGTTTAACCCGTGCACTGTTAGGTGCACACCCGAATTAGAAAGTCCCTTGGACTATAAATATGTATCTAGGGTTATCTGAAAAGGAGGACAATCAATGCTCACAACAAACAAATCAGGCGCATCGCCACACCTTCTTTCGAGGGTTTCTTCCGGCTAAGCATCATGCTGCCTAGGCATCTTGCGATCTAGGCAGCGCACGTTTATTCGTTACCTTGTGTTGCCTGCCGAAGCATTGTTGATGGCGAGTAACACTATTTATCATAGATGTTTTGGGGCTGGCATGGATGCTTTTCTTATACATGCTTGCTTAGCTACGCTGCCCCACGATATCTAGCTGCCCTTACACCTACCTAGGTGTAAGGGCAGCACCTCGCTTGTTCGTTGTTTAGTAGATCCAATCTGTTATAGTTGCTCCTTGATTCTTCAAGGATTGGTTTAATATCTGTATGGTTAGGCCTTGCAAACGGGTTGAACGATCCGGTAGTGCGTAAGGTATGGTTTGTTAATCCTAAGAGGGATGTTCCGGGAATTGACTTAGTGTTGGTTTTTAGGCTCTTCTAGGGTTAGTTTTCCATTATCTTTCGTATCTGCTAGGCCAACTACGCGCAGGATGTTCCGACCATGCGGTGAAACCCTAAACTGATCGTAGATTGGTATAGCTTTATATTGATCAAGCCAGGAGTCCCATGTCATCGTTAACCCGACGTAATCCATGGGGTGCATCGGCTCTTTGAGCCGATCCATAATGGCAACCTGAGAGCCGATAGGGCTCAGATTTAATGTTTACGTGTCTGCCATGCAGGAAACTAATCGAAGTAATTCAACACCTTCCCGACCAGGTATAGTCAGGTGGCACGCCCTTGCAACCGCTAAGACGTGTGCCGGAACATTTGCGGACGACGTCGAGGGACCAGGGGCTCCCCGTAGTCTTGGAAGCCTCCTCTCTGTTTTTCGTGTTGCTTAACCATCGGCCGTGGGTTTTGGTGCAACACATTCTGCACGCTCAAGGACAATCTTCCGCAACATCCACGGCCAACATCCGAGATGGCGGAAGAACCGGTCATGTACGAAGATCTGCCTGCGGAACACAAGAAGAAATATGATGATCTCAAGGCCATCTCGAAGCCGATCTCATCGGCTCTTTTCGAGAAGACCCGTTCGCACTGATCAAGTTCAAAGGGTTCCAACCCGAAGGCGTTGAGTGGACTAGATCTACTTCTCCTTCGGATGAACGTACTGTGAGCCCCGCGTGGAAATTAACTATGCCGTCGTCATTCTCTACATCGGTATTCTGATAGCCTGGTGAACACTTTGGAGCGTGTTGCGTTTGTGGTGCAAAAATCATGAAGCATCGCATTCCTCCTTCAGGACCTGCGCCGGGAACCCATCAGGAGTAGATACCGTTCCCACACCAGGCCACCACCGCGTACGCTATGGCAGCTCCACAAGAACAAGGTTCGCCGGCGTACGTTGTCTACAAGTGGAGGGGATCCCGGGCGATTACCAATTCCTGTATGAGCGGCCCAAGGAGATTCCATGGATACGTGTGCACATACGGGCCGGACTGCAACAATTGGATGAGCCGACATGTGCCAGGAGGGACTGCCACGGTGGGAAGGGTCGCCGGAACCGGAGTAATTGCCGGAGCAGAAACACAGCTTCCGGGAGGACAAGCGAGAAACAGCGTGGCTAACTAAATATGCCACCGAACAAGTCATGAACGCTCAACTGCTGCAGCCCCTACGGTGGATGAGATCACCGCAATCATGAGAGATCAGCTCGGCATCCTGCCGAAGAGAATGATCGGCTATTCCAAGCCGTATCCCAACGAGTATGACCTAATCCACTCATCGCCTAAGCACGCCCCCGACTTCACAAAATTCAGTGGATCCGAAGGAACCAGCTCAATTGAGCATCATGAGCCGATATTTGGCACAATTGGGCATGGTCTCAGCTGCATCGAGCTGCGGCAGAGGTTCTTCTCACAATCTCTCACGGTTCCGGCCTTTGGGTGGTACACTTCGCTCCTCGTATCTGCCCGACGTGGAAGCACTGGAGGAACAATTCCACATACAATACCATTCGTAAGCCATCGGAAATGGCATTGCCGATCCGACCTCGCATTCGCGCAGGCGAGGTGAGACGTGTCCGAATACATCCTGGGCCAGATCACAAAGAACCGATGTTATTCGGTTCTCCTATCTGAGAAGGAAGCAATGTCAAGGCATAGGTCTGCGCGCTCAAAGACGTGACCTTCCAAGCGGACTACAATTCATCGGCGCATATGGTTCAAAAATTGACATCGTATGAACAACGCCACCCGAATTGTACCAAGACAAGTTCAAGCGCGTCGCTCGATCGAGATGGAAGAAGATGAAGATCCTGTAAGGAAGTCGCCGTAGCTGAATGGACTCGGGGGCAAAGCCCGTGTCTGCAAGTGGGTGAAACAACCGGGGCCCGCAAAAGGGTTTGACTTTGATTTAAGCAAACGAGCAAATTTTTGATTTGTTGTCAAGGAAAACGAAGTTACCCCAAGGCCACAAAATCCCCACTTACAAGAGATGAACGGCATGCCATACCGCAAGTGGCATCACACGTTCACCCATGCCACCAATGACTGCAAAGTCTTGCGGACAGATACAAATGGTGATAGAACAAGGCCGATTACTCTTTCTGGCCAACATATGAGTTGATACGAATCCGTCTTACCGCCAACATGGTGGATCTCAACATCGCACACGCGAGTCAGGTTTCTCTTTTGGATATCAACATGGCAGGGCTTGCGAATCGCCATAGCAAGGATAAGCCAGAGAAAGCCACTACCGTGGCAAGGACAAAGAGGAGGCCGATCCACGCGATCGGGCCCAGCAGGATGACACACGCGTGTATTTGACTGAGGAAGAAGTGAGGAGCGTGCGGTATCAACGGCCACTTTCCGCGCACCTCCTCAACAAATATGAGCAACAGTACGACCGACGTTGGCGCCACGACGTAGATGATGATAGACATCGTCGGTCTGATGCAGACAACATGAAATACCGTCGATACGAAGGGTATGAGCGCCACGCTAGAGGGAGATCAAGAGAGCAAGAGGACATGGATAGGTATTGAACCGCTCTTTCCAAAACATTGTTGGGATTCGTGGATGAGCCGATTGCCTCATAATCGAGAACTGCCTGGGACAAATAAGAGGAAGGGAACAAATGAAGTCGTGGTTCAACGTCTGGGACCTCTCCACCTCAGAACAAACGAGCTTAGTCATCTCAAGATGAAGACTTCGAGGAGTCGAGGAAGAAGATAGGTATCACCGCCCAAGGTGGTGCCCTGATGGACCTGCCCACTCCTAAAGCGCGCAGTGCAGCGGCTACGTAACTTGGAGGAAGCCGAGGCGCCGTACCTGTACACGTTGGGAGAAGAGCACGGCCCGATCCGGCCGTGAAAATTCAGCAAACATTGGCCGTACTCCACACAAAGAAAGTGTGGCGACGCAAGTAGAACAAAAGCCGATGTAGAGGCATCGGCTGATACAATGTGCCTCATCCTTCCGCGAGTTTCTTTGTGCTCCAAGAGACGCAGAAGTGTCATGGCATTAGCTGATTGCGGCCCGCGGCCGCCATCTTTCGTGCCACGAGAAGAGCTACAGTATCTGAGTCTCTATACTCCGAAAGGTTATATCAATGGGCAACCTATCGCAAGATGATGGCTGACACTTGAACAGCCGTCAACATAATGTCAGACCATGTTACGACGTTTGGACGTTCTACCGAAGATCCGATCAAAACCAACGCTACGCTAAGCGGACACGGGCCAAGCGTCGAAGCCAAGGGTGTTCAACGTGGACTTAACCGTTTGGCCGAAAGACTATCCCTACGTCCTTCTTCATCGTCGATGATGACCCACAAGTTTACGCTGTCCTCGCTAGGAAGGGATTGGATCCACGCTAACCGTTGCATTCCACCCACAATGCATCGCTGCGCTTGTACAATGGGATGGGAGATGAAGGGAGGTTGTTCATGCGTACGATCTTGGCCGAAATCTCTTGGCCGCCATGAACATCTCTGGGAAGCAAACCACCAAGAGCCGCTCTCTCGGATCAGTTTAGAGGGTTGTGAGCGCATCGACGTGACAAAGGATGGGGCTAGGCTGGTCATATCCACCGGCCCTCGACGTAGCAATAAGTTCCAACCTATGGACAAACATGGCGAGGCCGATCCCTGCGATCGGCCCCAAAAAATAAATAAAAAGCAAGGATCTCACCTCAAGCATGTCACGTAGCCATAGCGGAGAACCAAAAAGTTGTGAACCTTCAGTAAACACTGCAATGAAAAAGGAGGCCGATTCTAGCAATCGGCCAAAATTAGCCTCAACATGCCTTCTGCCTGTGTTCAGCATTGATTTAGCAGGCAATGGGAAGCTGGGGAAGGGGCTTACGCATCTGATGGACATGAAGAGTAGAGACTTTTACTTAGCGATACAATCCTGTATGAGTCGATTCCAAAGAATCTACTAAAACACATTCCTTTCATCACATTTGCTAGTCGCCTGTGCTATTTAGCAGGGGAAAGAAAGGCTTATAGTTGGCTGAAAAGCTGATATCTTCAATCACTTGAAGGATTCATCTCGGGGGGCATACACACAGAGAAGATAAGGCTACGAAGTATGTATCAGAGGAGCCGATTCATGAAATCGATCGGCTAATAAAAAAATCGAAATAGAAAATTTAAGCACAACATGCTCTGATATCGACTCTAGAATTGCAGAGCTTCAACTGCCATTTTGATGAGCCAATTTCACCCTTGACCTGAAGGCATACGACGTCATGACTGGCCGGAGCTTCAATTGCAGCATCATTGGAACATAGGGACTTGGTTCGTCACATGCTGTGGAGGGGCCGAGCCTGATACGTCTCCAACGTATCGATAATTTCTTATGTTCCATGCTACTTTATTGATGATACCTACATGTTTTATGCACATTATATGTCGTATTTACGCATTTTCTGGAACTAAACCTATTAACAAGATGCCAAAGAGCCAGTTATTTCCGCTGTTTCTGGTTTCAGAAATCCTAGTAAGGAAATATTCTCGAATTGGACGGGAATCACCGCCCAGGGTCCGTTTTGTACGAATCTTCGTAAGACCTGTGAGTCGGCTGGGCCACGGTGGCCAGGTGATTGTGGCGCGCGGCCTGTGCCTCGGCTCGGGGCGGCCCCCGTCCCCTAGGCCCTCGTGCCGCCTCTTGACCCGCTCCTTCCGCCTACAAATAGCCTCCGTCGCGAAACCCCCGCTCGAGAGCCATGATACGTCCAAAACGTATCTACTTTCCCACACTTTTGCTATTGTCTTGCCCAACTTGTGTATTTTGGATACAACTAATGACTAACGCTCAAGTTTCAGCAGAATCGTCTGGGTGTCTGCTTTTGTGCGTAAACCAACTTTCGGGAAAATCCTCGAATTTATGCAGAAGGCCCTATTTTATATTGACGGAGCCACAAGGGCAAGAGAGGTGGAGGCCCGAGGGCCCCACACCACGTGGCGGCGCGGCTAAGGGGGGGGCCGCGCGGCCATGTGGTGTGGCCTCGGCCGGCCTCCGACGCCCTTCTTCGGACTACTTATTGCCTTCGACTCGAAAACGCACTTATAAGTCGAAGTCGCCAGAACCCCTCCATAGAGCCGCCACATCGCGAAACTCCGTCGCGGGAGCCGGAAGTCTCCGTCCGTCGGGATGGGAATTGGAGGAGATCTTCACCGCCATCACCGCTAACGCCTCTCCATCGACCCATGTTTCCCCCATCCATGTGAGTAATTCCCCCGCTGTAGGCCGAAGGGGATGGTAGGGATTGGATGAGATTGGTCATGTAGTAGCATAAGATTGTTAGGGGATAGTGCCTAGTGTCCGTAGATGTCACTTTTATGATATTGTTGCAACTTTGTTATGCTTAATGTTTGTCACTTTGGGCCCGATGCCATGATTTCAGATCTCAACATGTTATTGATTCATGAAGATATTCGTTGTTTATGATCTTACCCCAAGTTGTATACACATGTCACTACCGGAACCAATGGCCCCTAAGTGACAGAACGGGACAACCGGAGGGGATGGTAGTGATGTGAGGATCACATGTTCTCAGTGAGTGTTAATGCTTTGCTCCGCACTATTAAAAGGAGCAATTTTAATTTCCAAAATAGTTTCCCAGAGGCCCTACGCCACCGTCAGACAAAAAAGATACAGTGTTTCTCATCATGAGCACGCACGAATACAATTATACGGCTGATTGATTGAATATATCTGCTGACATGATTCATGTTCATGGTTGATTATTATGCTGAGCTTTCATCTGCACTTAAATTAAGTAAATCCCTCCCGTGCCTACGTATTTTAATCCTCAGTCGTTTACCATAATCATTACCGCTGTCTTTATTTCACCATTGTTGTTATTTCACTATTTCTACCGCCATAAAACTCTGTTACTACCGATAAACTCTTGCGAGCAAGTCTGCTTCCAGGTGCAGCTGAATGACAACTCCGCTGTTTAAGGCTTACAAGTATTCTTTGTCTCCCCTTGTGTCGAATCAATAAATTGGGTAATACTTCCCTCGAAGATTGTTACGATCCCTCTATACTTGTGGGTCATCAAGCCACGATACGGAAAACCTTCCAGACGCGCCGCCGCGAATCCCATCTCGGGATATTCAGGAGATCGCCTCCGTCGGAGAGGGGATTCATCTCCCTGAGGACTCTTCATCGCCATGATCGCCCCCGGAATGACAGAGGAGTAGTTCACCCCTGGACTATGGGTCCATAGCAGTAGCTAGATGGTCGTCTTCTCCTAAGTGTGCTTCATTGTTGGATCTTGTGAGCTGCCTAACATGATCAAGATCATCTATCTGTAATACTATATGTTGTGTTTGTCGGGATCCGATCGATAGAGAATACTATGTTATGGTGATTATCAATCTATTGTTTATGTGTTGTTTATGATCTGCATGCTCTCCGTTATTAGTAGAGGCTCTGGCCAAGTTTTTTACTCTAACTCCAAGAGGAGGAGTATTTATGCTCGATAGTGGGTTCATGCCTTCATTGATCCCTGGGACAGTGACTGACAGTTCTAAGGTTGTGATGTGCTGTTGCCACTAGGGATAAAACATTGATTCTATGTCTAAGATGTAGTTGTCGATTACATTACGCACCATACTAATGCAATTGTCTGTTGTTTTGCAACTTAATACCGAATGGGGTTCGATGATAACCCGAAGGCGGACTTTTTAGGCATAGATGCAGCTTGATGGCGGGCCATGTACTTTGTCGTAATGCCCGAATTAAATCTCACTATATTTATCATATCATGTATATGCATTGTTATGCCCTTCTCTATTTGTCAATTGCCCGACCTGTAATTTGTTCACCCAACATGCTTTTATCTTATGGGAGAGACACCTCTAGTGAACCGTTGACCCCGGTCCTATTCTTTACATCGCATACAATTTACTGCAATACTTGTTTTACCGTTTTCTTGCAAACAATCATCTTCCACACAATACGGTTAATCCTTTGTTAAAGCAAGCCGGTGAGATTGACAACCTCACTGTTTCGTTGGGGCAAAGTACTGGTTGTGTTGTGCAGGTTCCACGTTGGCGCCGGAATCCCCGTTGTTGCGCCGCATCACATTTCGCCACCATCAACCTTCAACGTGCTTCTTGGCTCCTCCTGGTTCGATTAAACCTGGTTTCTTTCCAGGAAAAACTTGCCACTGTGCGTATCATACCTTCCTCTTGGGGTTCCCAATCCGACGTGTACATTTACGCGCATCGTCTCGTTTTCTCGCGGCCAAGCAGCTGTGGGAGATCAAGACACGCGCAAGGGGAGTTCCACTTCTCAATCTCTTTACTTTGTTTTTGTCTTGCTTTATTTTATTTACTACTGCTTGCTGCACTTAAACAAAACACAAAAATAGTCGCTAGTTTTACTTTATTTATCGTCTTGCTCTCTTATATAAAAAACACACAAAAAATTAGTTACTTGCATTTACTTTATCTAGTTTGCTTTATTTACTCGTTGTTAAAATGAATACCCCTGAAAATACTAAGTTGTGTGACTTCACAAACGCAAATAATAATGATTTCCCTATGCACACCTATTGCTCCACCTGCTACCACAGCAGAATTCTTCGAAATTACCTGCTTTACTGAACTCGGTTATGAGAGATCAATTTTCCGGTATTAGTTCTGGATGATGTCGCTGCCCATCTCAATAATTTTGTTGAACTTCTTGTGAAATGCAAAAGTATAAGGATGTAGATGGTGATATTATTAAATTGAAAGTGTTTCTTTCTCATTAAGAGGAAGAGCTAAAGATTGGTTGCTATCTTTGCCTAAGAATAGTATTGATTCATGGACTAAATGCGATGCTTTTATTGGTAGATATTATCCTCCCGCTAAAATTATATCTTTGAGAAGTAGCATAATGAATTTGAAACAAACTCAACATGTTGCTCAAGCATGGGAGAGAATGAAAACTTTGGTAAAGAATTGCCCAACCCATGGATTGACTACTTGGATGATCATCCAAACCTTCTATGCATGATTAAATTTTTCTTCATGGAATTTGTTGGATCTAGCTAGAGGTACCTTTATGTCCATCACTTTGGGGGCGGCTACAAAACTTCTGGATGATATGATGATAAATTACTTCGAATGGCACACGGAAAGAGCTCCACAAGGTAAGAAGAGGTAAATTCTGCTGAAGAAACCTCTTCCTTGAGTGATAAGATTGATGTGATTATGTCTATGTGATGGGAATGGTAGATCTAATGTTGATCCAAATAATGTTCCTTTAGTCTTCGTTGCTCAAGAAGAAAATGTTGATGAATTTCATTAAAATAATAATTTCAACAACAATGCTATAGGAACAACTCGGGTAATAACTATAGGCCATATCCTTCGCTAATGGTAACGGTTATGGTAATTTTATGGGAAATTCTTACAATAATAATAGGAGTGTACTCCTCTGGTCTTGAAGCTATGCTTAAAGAATTTATTAGTACACAACCTGCTTTCAAATCTCTTGAGGAAAAGCTTGATAAAATTGATATTATTGCTTCTAGAGCTGATACCTTCGATGTTAATCTTTTAAAATTGAAAGTTATGCCTAATAATGATATTGATAATAACATTACTACTACAGCAAATGCCATCCAAGTTATAATTAATGAGAATATAAGATTAATGGCTGAACTGCGTGCTAGGTGGGATAGAGAAGAAAATGAAAAACTAGCTAAAGAGAATAATGTAGCTAAAATTTGGACTATTACCACCACTAGTAATGTTAATGCTTCACATGTTGCTGCACCTCCTGCTCATCAATGGTAAAATAATTGGTGTTGGCAATTGACATAGGCATCCCAAATGGGCTTGCCAAGATAGTACCCGGAGTTTAATGAAGGCCCGACTCCAAGAATAAGAAGATTCGGAAGTCCATGTTATAAGGAAAGCTAGAGTTGTAATAGGAAGAGTTAGTTTGTAATCTGGCTGGATGAGTTAGAAACCGTCCTGGACTCTATACTTGTACAAAACGAAACCTCGGCTCCACCTCCTATAAGTAAGGGGAGTCGAGGGACAAAGAAAGGATTCATTCATTGTTAACATAACCCTAGTTTTCTAATCGTCGATCGACTAAACCTTCGAGATCTACTTGCCCTCTACTTCTAGCAAAACCCTTAGTCTACAATCTGTAGGCATTGACAAGTTAACCCTTT
The DNA here is from genome assembly GCA_030979885.1 of Lolium multiflorum. Lineage (NCBI taxonomy): Eukaryota > Viridiplantae > Streptophyta > Magnoliopsida > Poales > Poaceae > Lolium > Lolium multiflorum. The sequence continues at coordinate 24,060 of JAUUTY010001010.1, read as the reverse complement.
GTCAATTGGCGCCGTCCGTGGGAATTAGAGGCTGCAAGATCTGATCTCGATGGCACGTTCAAGATCTTCGACATCGTCAACAGCAACGCGATGGATCGAGGTAACAAGGGAAAATCGATCTATTCAATTTTATTCCTCACCCGCCTCCCGTATGGATGCATGTGCCTATCCGAGGAGCCCATCGTCATGACGTCTGAGAATTCCGATTTAAGGCCAACAAAGAAGATCCTACCGTCTCGGTTCCGATTCGCCGGAATTTTCACGGTCGATTCTAACTTTTCGTCGAGTGGCGAGGAGTTTTCGTTGGCGACGAGCCAAGCGACAACAAGGCAAGCGCGGAAAGCTCGCCAAGATCTTCAGCAACACATCCTTCGAGTCGTTCCTGCGGACTCTTTATAAGCAACAAACACTACGACAAAGGCGATGTTTTCAACTTCATCGACAAGTTCGCCGCCATCTAAAGGTCTTCACCACTTATATGATGGTGTCACCAATCCCGACAAAAATCAATGCACAAAATACCATCAGATCTATGTAGTAGAAGGGGCAGGCACATCAGACCCACAAACATCAAGGCTTTCGACGAATTGGGAAATCCATACGCCGATCCCGCGATCTCAGACATGGTTTAGGCACCAAATATCCCGGATCTACAACTCACAAGAAGAGTACAGCCTCCCGTAAGAAGCATGGGATAGTCATGAGCCATGGACGGCTCCCAGAACCTATGGACCACCATCGTTACCGCACAAGAACTTCAAGCATATCAATATAGACTTGCTCGAGTTAGCAAAGAGAATTAGAAAAACAACAAAGATCCCCCGAATAGAAGGAAAGAAGTGTGCCTTTCCGCACCGCGTACACAAGCGCATCTAAGTCGCCTTCGTAGAAATACAGAGATAGTCACGTAGAAGTTCGGAGGAGAGCAATGTCTCGACCGCAAAACATACCTGAAGCAGAGAGGGAGAACCTAGTCCAAAAATCTCGACATGTCCTTTATGTCGATAGACACAAGGGGAAACATTATCCCGAAAACACCAGAAGCGGGGTACATGGCGACGCAAGCTTTCATCCTCGCGTCCAAACCACCTGCCGGGGACCCTAGAGAGGCATTGTTCAATATGGCAATGGTCGGAGTAGGGGTTATGGGAACAACAGCTATAACAACGCTCCGAAGAAAATCCCACAAATAGTCCACTTCAGCCCACCGGCAAACAGCTCAAGACCCACCAAGAGCAAGTGGAGCAAGAGATACAGCAGTCCAAGTAAGGGTGAACGAGCGCGACAAGAAAGAAGGAAGCGTCAGCACTCACCAGAGACGAAGATATGTGTGGGCCCCCGTGCTTTACGAGAAGAGTGCGAAAACCTCGAGTCCCAAAGGGTTCAAGTTACCCGAGAATTTCAAGAAGTTCGATGGCCTGCAAGATCCGAGGATTGGCTCGTGGATTATCTCGAGATGGTAAAACGGGTAGGAGGAACCAGAGCAACAGCTATGCAAAGTATCCAAGTTCACTCGAGTGGTGCCGCAAGAATCTTGGATAAAGAAACTTCCCTTGAATTCCATCGACAACTGAAACCTTTGAGGACATCTTCGTGAAAACTTCCGACCCACCTGCAAGAAACCTGCGCCGTTGGAAGAATTCGAGCGTGTCGACAAAAAATGACGAGTCGATGAGAAAATATATACAGCGGGTGGAACATTATCGAAGAACTCTGAAGATATATCCGACGAGGCAACAGATGCTGTCATGTGAACCGACGAGCAGATTTTGTCGAGGACTTGGGGAGAACTAATCCCAAGACAATCCTCAGCGTTGATGGAAATCGCCAACAACAGATGGAGAAGACGTAATATACAACAAGCGACACAGGTCGCGAAGAGGATCGTGGTCGAAAATATCAAAATAGAAGGCGATTTTCTCCCCGTTCCACAACAACGATGCTCCCGGCCATATCGGCTGGTTTTCGGGAAATCCCGGAGGAAATAGTCTAGATGATTATCAAAGGAGCAATGAGCAACAAGGCGGACAATAGAGGTGATTTTCGGCAACAGACAAAATAGTGGACCAAGGATTCAAAGACCTTACGTGTCTCCCGAGGAGATGATGAACGGTCCGTGTCAAATGCACTTTACCTCGACAACAATGGAAAGAGGCGGTCAGGACATCTCCAGAAAGACTCCAGTTCAGGCAATGCTGCGAGCCGCAAGAATCGCAAACGCTCAAGCAAATACCTAACCTCGTGAGCCAAGGAGCGAGATCCACCTTCCACCTCCTCCCGCACTATAACCGACGAAAATCGACACCAGCTAAGAATAGCGGCACCATATCCACCTCCATATGTTGACCCTAACTCTAACGGTGTGGTCTCGATGATTCGGAAAGCTAGGCCGCAACATGGCGCAGAAGGTAATATCTCGACAAGTGTTCATGGCAGAGAAGATGCCTCCACCAACAATGAGTACTTAAATTGGTCGGGGCAAGACATTGGCTTCACAATCGCAGACCATCTGCAGCAAGTTCCTCGACCAGAGCAATCTGCACTTCCTACCCGCAGTAATTGCTGGTTTTGATGTGTCGAGAGTTTTCACAGATGGCGGTAAAGAGCTAAATCCCCATGTATGCATACAAGGAAAATGAATATTTCCCTCGCAAATTTGGAACCAACCGACACACGTTTCATGGGATTACACCCGCAGAAAGCTTCGTTATCATTGGCAACAACCTCACGTTCAGTTTGGAACCCAGAAAACTACAGGATAGAGAATCTGGAGTTCAAGTTGTGGATTTCCTGTCGCAATATCACGCTCGGACGACCCGCATATGCTAGGTTCATGGCAGTGAGTGTCGCATTATACATATCTATTGTGGAGGTTGCTCGGGCCCAAGGGACCTATCACAACTGGAAGCTTCGTTATCTGACAAATGCGACAAGGATTTTCATCGACTATCGTGAATCTCTGGGATGCAAGCGTATCATGCGGCTGACCACCGATTATGATGTGTCGCTGCAGGTGTAGCACCTTCAAGAGCCAACCAACATAAATACATTCAAAGAGGCTGCATCCACCCCGACGATCTGCTGAAAAACGTACGTCCATTGCCGCAAACATGGATGTCGCATAGGTAAGCGCGCTCGCGAGTTCCTCCGTGAGCACCGGAGAATCTTCGCATGGTGTCCAGCCGACATGCCAGGAGTACCTAGAACTTGCCAAGCACCACCTCAATTTGGATCCTCTCGCACGACCAGTCCAAACCTTTGCGGCGTTTTTCGTAGCCTAGCCGCAAAGCCATGTTATCAGAAATAGATCGACTCAAAGATGTCGGGTTCATCAGAGAAGTTACATACATAGGTCACATGGGTAGCTAACCCATGATGGTGCCGAAGAAACACACAATAGTCCTTCGCATGTGCTGCCGACTTCACGTGTCTCAATAAACATTGTCCCAAGGATCACTTTCCCCTCCCAACGAATCAAATCATCGACTCACGGCAGCAGGATGCGAACGTCTTTCCTTCCTCGGGACGCGTATTCTCGGTTATAAATCCGATTAGACCAAAAGAAGAAGATGAAGCTAAGACGGTGCTCATCACACCTTATGGCGTGGTTAGTTACAAAACAATGCCCTTTGGTTTGAAAAACGTGGGAGCAACATATCAGCTGATGATGCAGAATGCCTAGCAACACAGATCGGGAAAATGTACAAGTTTACATCGATGATGTCGTAATAACATCCAAGAAAGGGTCGACTTTGATCGAAGATCTGAAGGAAACCTTCGACAACCTCGACAAGTTCGGTCTGCCGAACCCGACAAAGTGCTCTTTTGGAGTTCCCGCAGAAGAACTCCGGTTCTTAGTATCAGCAAGGGGGATTGGAGCTAATCCCAAAAAATACAGGCCATCGTTAATATGAGAAAGCCAACAAAGTTGAAAGAAATACAATACCTAACGGGCTGAAGTCGCAAATTTTAAGGTATCTGCCGCTTAAAGTTAGAGAAAATATGCTACCATTCTATGCATTGATCAAGCAAGGGGAAAAATTTCAATGGAACGAGAAAGCAGATAGGGCCAAACGAGTAATTTCGACACCACCGATATTGGTAGCACCAAAAGAAAGAACCTCTCCTCTTGTACATCGCAGCTACACCTCGTGTGGTCAGCACGGCCCTAGTAGTCGAGAGGGGAAGAAGCAGGCAAGCTTCATGGAATTCAAAGGCTGCAAGATATTTCATCAGCGTAAGTGACTGTTTATCAAAACAGTGTACCCGCAATATCAAAGCCAGTATTATGGAGTATTCACGGACAAGAAGAAAATTGCGACACTATTTTTCGGCGCACCGATAATAGTGGTCAATGAGGCTCCCTATCAAATATATCGAACAACCGAAGCTACGGGTCGTGTCTCCCCTTGGGGAATAGAACTTTCCCTCGGGACACGAGAAAAGAAAAGCAATAAAATCACAGGTCCTCAGATTTCATTGCAGAATGGATGGAGCTACAAAACGCGCCCCCAGATTGATCGAGAACTTGGACCATGAACTTCGACGGGTCCAAGAGACGAAGGCAAGGTGCGTGATATTAGTCTCAATTAAGGCGACAAGTTGGGGCACGTCTGATGACGTTCCAAACGTATCTAACAAATGAAGACAGGAAGCTCTACACGGGATGAAGATGCTAAAGTTATGTGCAACCCTATCGAAAAATTCTCAAGACCACAGCTGGTAGCACAGCCAGTCATGAACCAATGCGATGCAACAATGAAAGTATGATAGCATACAAGAGAGTACAATGAGTTGGAGAAGTTATTCGATGGTTGTGAGGTAAACCACATCGGCAGGATGAGCAACGATAAGCCGACGTTCCCGCAAACATCGGGTCACAATGTTTCGCGATTCCTCAGGCGTGTTCTGGAAAGAGATTAGCGAGAGATCAACAAAACCAGCAAAAACAAAGGAGAAAAAAAGAGAAACCTTCGAGTATCAAAAGACACGGCAGAAGAAGAAGAAGAGCAAGATCTAGTCATGATGGTGCAAATTCCATGGATGCAAAGCGTATATATCATATATCCTAAGGAAACCATACCCGACGATCCAGGTCGAAGCAAGGCTAATAATTAGGAGAGATTCAAAGCCTTTAGAGGGTGTGAGCCGTACAAACGCAGATCTGGTGTGCATACAACGGGGCGTTACACCGAAGAAGGAAGGGATCATCTTAAAAGATGTGCATGAAGGAATATGTGGGCATCACGCAAGTACGAGCTATTATGCCAAAGTCTTCAGGCGTGATTTTATTGGCTCACAAAGAACGAGGATGCGATAATAGTGCGAACCTGCGATGCACAAGATTTGCTAAGACCTCACTCACTTAGCCGAACTTATGCTAATCCCACTGCCTTGGCCCTTTGCTCAATGGGGTCTCTCACATGGTGGTAAATCGCACAAAGCTTCGCCAGATACGAGTACTTGTCAGGTGGTCACGATAAATTTTACTAAGTGGATAGAGGCGAAGCCAATAAATACACCACAGCATCCGCAAAAAAGTTTGTGAAGAGCATTGTCTTTGGTGCTCTCAGCATCACACAGAGCAATTCGTAGTAATTTACTTAAGGAGTTCAAAGTATATTATGCATAGAGTAACCAAGTTTTGCGTCTCTGTCGCACATCCACAAACCAATGGTCAGGTTGAAAAGGCCAATGGCATCATCTCGCAATTTGGCATCAAGAAGCGCCGCTAGGACCTTTGAAAAAGTTTTCATAGCATACTTGGCCAGGAGCTACCAAGTGTTTTGTGGAGATCTCACAACACCAACACAACGCGACTCAGAAACGCCGTTTCTTTTGGTCCACTGAAATGGGCGTCTCCTCACACAGAAATAGAACACGAGCCCTCCACGAGTCGTACGACGAAGAAACTCGGCAGAAAGCTTTGAAGATGATGTCGACGCACTCGATGAAGCTCGAGATGAGGTCCTGTCACGAGTCGCCAAACATCACAGTGACTCGAAAACTATCACACCCGACGATTGCGGCCAAGATCTTTCCAAGTGGGTGACCCGGTTTTACGACTCAATCAAAAAGCTATGAAAACTCGAGTCAACTTGCTAGGACCATACATCGTCAAAGAAGTAATAGAGGAGGAGCATACAGAATTAAAGACAAGAAGACAGGATCGACGAGCCAAACTCGGAGTCACAGCTCAAAGCAGTTTCTACGCCAGACGCCTCGAAAAATATAGTCTCCCCTTGTAAAGCTACACAAATAAACGCTCACAGTTTTCGGGACGCACTTTTTCCTTTTCTGGGCACCGAGCGGGGCCGGAGAAGGTTTTTAATGATGCGGCTTGCTTATTCCAATATAATAAAGATGGTGGAATTATATATCTTCTTTCCGACAAGACTAGGGGTTTTTCCCCTACATGATACAATATATATATAAACACAGTATCAACAAAAGAAGCACCTTGCCTTGGTAAAAATACCTCGCCAAAATAAAAAGAGATATCGACAAAATAGTGATCAACAAAAAGCTCGGGGGCTTACACCCGTACAAAATAGTACACAATGTATATTATCTTGCCTTGGGACAACCTCGCATGATATTAAACAAAAGACACTGCAATCAAAACGCCCGGGGGCTTGGCGATAAAAAATAAAATACAATGACTTTACAATATAGCTCGTCTATACAGGATACAAATCTCGGAATAAGTTTCGTCCTCAAGAATTCCCCAATATATTATCTATGGTTAAGCGCTCGTTATTTACAGCGCGGGACTATGCTCATACTACTCCTTCACGAAGAATTCGGAATCCATCCGAGAAGTTCATCCATCATATCTTCGGCAACAGGAGTAATAATATCATTTTGCCGAAGTTTCTTTTCCTCTTCGACATCTTCCGCACTTTGGGACAACTTGCCCCATGTCTAACTTCGGGGTAGCAAATCTTTATCATGATCATTTGAAACCTTGCGCCAAATAGCTTCAGTTGGGCTCGCATAAAGCCGTGGGATGCGAGGGACATCTCGAATTTGTCCATCAATGGTGGAAGGGTCTCTATATCTGGCTGCGAGGGAAACAGGTACCATAAACTAGAGACAAAGTCCTTGTACATAAGTCAAGATATTCGCGAACCTGAAGTGCACGATCTTGAAATCTCACGATTTGGCGGGGCCGCTCAGGTGTACCCAAAAAGTCGACCCATGTTCACGTGCAAGCCGAAGAAGAACATTGGAACGAGCCCCGACACGTTCATCAGTGGCAGTATCCAAGAAAGCACCTATTGTTTCTTAAAACAATTCAGTGGAGGTAACAAGGAGGCAAGCAGCAAAGGAAAAGAAGAAGCAAGATAGATAATGAAATCCTACCCGCCATATCCAAGCTAGCATCTGTTAGCAGCTGGAGCATAGAATTTTCTCGAGATGTAGCTGCGGCAGCCTCAGCAACAGCGGCGTCCCTTTCAGTTATGGCATCCTGAGCTTGTTGAAGCGCAATTTTTTCCCTTTGAGAAGATTCCCGGGATTGCTCCATCATTGCTAGAGTCTGTTTCTTCATGGACTGAAGTTGCTGTCGAAGTTCTTGTAAATCTTCCGACAAAGGTGGGGCCGAGGAAACCTTCAAGGAAATTGTTTACCGCCTCTTATTTTCTCGACAAGGAAGAAGCGGAGCAAGATTTGGAGAAGAAGGATTCGTTGAATAATTATCAAATATTAATTGGAAAAGAAAATCCCCCAAATCAATGATAGCGCCAAAAGGAATTTCATTGATTGTAGAAAATTTGCATGGCCATTACAAAAGAAGTTCTCCTATGGGACTGGCAGGGTAAATGTCGCCAAAGACCAGAATGGCGACAAAAGCAAAGGAAAGAAAGCAAAAACTAGACTCCTCCGGCCTTGAAGAGCTAGGAGTCACATGGCTTGATCCCGAGATAGGCCAGGATCTTCTTCGTGTTAAGCTTTGCCGCCTTAATCAAGGATCGCCATTTTGCTTGCTCTATCTCAGTTCGCGGTCGCTAACTTTTGCCTACCAATAGTTTGTTGATCGTCTACAACTAGGGCAATAGTGCTTTCCACGGCAATCTTCATGTTCTTATGGCAACTTCGTACTAAGATCTTCGGGAGGATTGAAGCACTTGGCTAGATTAAGGAAAGTTGCGGTGCCTCTTTCTTTGGGAAGAAATAGGGGAAGAGCCGTAACAGTCCTGTTTTAGCTTTGATACTCTTCACACGTGTCGTCCCATGAAACTCAAGGAAATGAAACGAAGGCCTGTACATATCATTGTCGATCCTCAAGCTCAAATTCTTGCGAGGTCCTATCCGACAAAACAAAAATAGAAATTTGTGTCACCAAAAGAGTGCAAAAGGAAAATCCAAAGGGTATGCAATGGTGCAAAGGCTTACCAACAAATCTATCACTTTGCGTTTCCTTATGCGTTTATGACTGCCGTCATGGTGCTGCATTGCGCAGCTATGTGATCATCAGAGAAGTCTCTGCTGCGTACGTTCGAAGATCTTCGATACTCCGCAAAGATCGCCTTCGCCTTGTCGGCTTGCCTAGCTTTCACTGCATTTGATTCTCGCCTTCTTGCGAGCTCTCACATTGCTCTAACTTTAGAGCAAGTGTGTCAGCACGTTCGTTGGCTTTATCAATTTTTCTCAAAAGAAAGACAAGATTAGCTATAAACGCGACAAGTCATGCGTAAAGAAGCAAAAATAGTCGACATTACCTTCACTTTGTTGATAATCACTGCACTCCAACGAATTGGGCATCTGATGCTGCTGAAGCCTTTGATCATAGGTCATGAAGAGACAAAGAAAGAAAATGTTGGCTTGAGAAAAATGGCGACTTATAGAGCAACCAGAGAAAATATAAAACAAACGACAAGAGTGTTAGGCAACTTACATCATCCAAGAGAGGGTTGGAAGAGCTACTCGATCGTTGAAGAGTGAGCTCGGATTTATTTCAACCTTGCCTTTGAAGTAAGGGACAAGTGGGCTTAAGCCAGGAGAAGTAGCTACCACATTTTGTCGAGGAGGCGACGTTTCTCCTTCGATCGGCGTTTCACACTAGCATGATTGCCTGCCTGAGTACCTACATCTACAAGAGCGTGGTATTTTCTTCATCATCACTTAAAGAAAGCGTCGACAATGTGTGCAAGATAGACAAGAATTTTGAGTACAAGTAAACAAGAAAAAGGGTACTTACGAACTGATGATGGACCTCAGGCATGGATCATAGCCTGCCTTCTCGGTGCTAAGGAACAGCTTTCAAGGACTTTGGAGGTGCTTTGGATCGACATCATCCTTTTCCCTCTTGTTCCTTGGGAGAAAGCCAGCAGAGGAAGGGATTGTGCCATGTGCAAGGCTCTCTGCATGCGCCACTCCCTGAGATCCCGCAGATTTTCGAGAATCTGCGGTTCATTAACAAAAGAGGGGGCCTCTTGGTTATCATCGGAGATAACGGCCCTTTCAGGCAGGAAGGCAGAGAAGAGGAGGAAGGGAAACAAGATTGGGTGGTCCCAGAGAAAAGAGGGAAAGATATCGAAGGAGCAAAATGCAAAAAAGCAAAAGCATTAAGAAGTTACGACAATGTTTACCTTAGGAAGTGCATGGGCGGCGCTATATGGTTTCACGCGACAAGAAGAAGGGATAGAATCTTTTTTTGCTGAGATTTTTCGGATAAGTTTTTCCAAGTCCTTCACCTCCAAATCTGTCGACAGCCGATCCACGTCCTCGTCGCCAGTATATTTCCAAAGAGGAAATTTGCGCGCTTGAAGAGGCTGAACTCTACTCTTAAGGAAATACACTATAATCTGGATACCTGACAATTCTTTGCCGCGAGTATTTTGCAACTCGCGGATGCGAGTCATCAAGGCCTCAGTCGAAGCTTTTTCTTCTTCGGTAGCTTCTGCATCCCAAGAACGGCGACGAAGAATTTTTTCGTCACCATCGAACGGAGGGATGTTGTCCTCTGCGCATCCATCGTTTTCCTCACGAATGTACAACCACCTCTTCTGCGCCATCCTTGAACGGAGTCGGGAGTTTGACGTCAAAGTAATTGGCAGTGGAGCGATAGAGACAACAACGCCGCCTATATTATAGGCAACATTGGCAGAGCCCGGCGACACAAGAAAATGCGCTTCCATAGCGCCCAATTGGGCGAGACACAAGGCCTCGCACAGAGTAATGAAAATGGAACATGAGGTGATCGAGTTTGGCGTGGAGGTGGGGCGGGAGGTTGAAGACCGTAGACATAAAGCAATCCCGGGAGAAAAGGATGAATGGGGGCGTATAAACTGCGCATGAGATGGTCGACAAACTTACTCCGTACCTCATTGAGGCCGGCAGCTTTCTTCACCAGGGAAGCAAACCGCTTTGGGTTTCTTGGTGATCCCCAGCTTCTTCAGAGATTCAGGTCCTGGTTCGTGACCTTGGACCTCTCCCACCTACTCGCCTCCTAGATCCGCGGCGCCATTGGGATGAACTGTGCGTGTCAGGAGCGAGAGACGCGTGCGGTGGCATCAACGGCGTGGACAAAGCAATGCTTAGGGCGTGCGGAAGATCAAACAGAAGCCGTGTGGAAGTTTTTATGTATAAGGGAATGTATAAAGCAAGGCGTAGCCAAGACCTGACCAGGCTGAAGAAAGGTTTATATAGGGTTCGGATGAAGCAGTGCACCGTTGGATAAATCGTGTGGTGAAAAAGGATCTCATAGATACAAGGGTAAAAAGGTATTATAACATTGACGAGGTTACAGAACGTACCGTACGTGCGCTGCAGTGAGGACGTGGGTGTCCCCACTTGCACGACGTGTCAACGTGGTGGGAACAATGGACCCACAAGGCAGAAAAAATCCCACTTATTGACAGAGATGAAGAGAATTTGACAAAGGAAAATATGTCGACAAGAAAAATAAAGAGAGAATGGCGACAGGGTAAAACATTCGAATACTCTTGGAGCCTTTGATCAAATACAAGTTTTTGCCCAAATGCTCGGGGGCTACTTTGGAAATATAGAAAATTTCGAGTATGACAATATAGAAATGGCGAGAGCCTATGACCAAATTCAAGAATTTGTTCATAGCCTCGGGGGTTACTCCCATCGGGAGCGCTGGTCGCGCACCCGATAAGTATGAAAATATCGAGAAGGATTATAAAAACAGGCCAACAAAGGATATTAGACTAGAGCCTACACCCAAGTTAATGTTCTTGCAGCCTCGGGGTTACCCCATCGGGAACGCTGTCTCTGCGTCTTGGCGAATTTTATCAAAATAAAAATGTAAGTGAGTATATTTCTAGTTACAAAAATAACTCTACATATACATCGGAAGACAAAATAAGTCATCAAATATGACTCCGATAAAATGTGCTATTCCAAAGGCGAAAACCACTCGACATATTCTCACAACGCCAAAGTTGCGATCAATTTTCAATGCCGAAATTGCGAAGGTGTAAGACCCCGCATCCGTTTCAATAAGGTGGTATCGCTAAAGATCAAGGTCGTTACTTTTATCCGTATCAACAAATACGAAGAAAATTCAACTGACGCGTTAGGTACCCGATAAATTTGACCGGGACTCGACAGAATGGCAAGACCTTAAGCGGCACTCGTCAAGTTTACACTAAGATTCCGAGATCATGTCCAGGGACTTGATCTCGAAGTAGGTTTTTATGATTGCTACTAGGAGTGCTTAACTAGTACCTGGACCAACTGATGAACTAGCCCCAACTACCATTATCCCTGTACAATATAGAATTCTATGTGAAGAAGTATAATAAGAGTTCTCAAAAAAATATAAACAGACGAGATTTCCTTGACTCTACGTATCTGCTGAAATCTCTGGGCTATCGAGGTAATCCCAAAATGGGCCTCGCCGAAGATAAACTAGTTGATCAAGGCCCACTAACCGAAGAATAAGAAGATTCTGGGAGTCCAAGATATGTTAAGGAAAGCTAGAGTTGTAATATAAGAGTTATTGTAATCTCATGATGAGTTAGAAACTGGTCTTGACTCAGAATCTCATATTAAATCTAAACCCTTACTTCACTATATAAGGGGAGTCGAGGGACAAAGAAAGGATCGAATCTACTCACAACATAACCCTAGTTTTCATAATCACCAGTACTTTTCGCCTAAACCTTCGAGACTTACTTGCCCTCTACTTAGCGGAACCCTAGTCTACAATCTGTAGGCATTGACAAGTTAATCCTTTGTCACAATGTTTCTACTCCTAAAAGCGTACAAACCGCCCGAAATTACAAACCGCTAAACCTTTGTGATAAAACTCGCTTAGAATTTTTTTCCAACCTTTGAGCAGCTGATCCTGAAGTACGTAGCTCATAATGATTTAGACTTGATGATTGTCACATCTCTCAAGTTAGAAAGTTCTTACAAAAACTTGCTAAAAGTCCTAATGCTAGTGCTATAAATCTAGCCTTTACAAAACATATTACAAATGCTCTCATGTGCTAGAGAAGAGAAACTAAAAACTTGAAACTTCTATTCCTGAAAATTGGAAGATGGTTGGGAGCCCCATCATTAAAATGAATTCAATGACTTTGAATGTAATGCTTTATGTGATCTTGTGCAAGTATTTGCTATGCCTAAAAAGATTTATGATATGCTTGACTTGCCACCATTGAAGAATTGTTATTTGGATGTTAATCTTATTATAATGTTAAAAAGAAACCTTGTAGGATTGATAGTCAGTACATTACTAAGCAATAACCTTGTCCCCTGCTGATTTTGTCTTGGATATCGGGAACAATGCATCTTGTCCTATTGTGTTGGGAAGACCTTTCTTCGAACCGTTGGTGTGTTGTTATATATATGAGGGAAGGTAATATTAAATATCAATTTCCTCTCGAAGAAAGGTATGGAACACTTCCTAGAAAGAGAATGAAGTTGCCTTTTGATTCTATTATTAGAACAAGTTATGATGTTGATGCTTCTACTCTTGATACTTGATTTGCACTTTCTCGCCCTAGTCGAAAGGCGTTAAAGAAAAGCTTTTTCTTATGGGAGACAACCCATGTTTTTACTATAGTACTTTGTTTTATATTTGAGTCTTGGAAGTTGTTTCATACTGTAGTCAACCCCTCCTTATCATGTTTTGTGCCAAGAAAAGTTTCTATGCCGTTGATGTTATATTTGGAATCGCAGCGCAGAAACAGCTGTCTGTCACCAATCTGGGCACAAGTCTCTGGTAGAAAATTCAAAAAATCTGCCAATTTACGCAGCGTGATCCCCAGATATGTACGCAACTTTCATTAGTTTGCTTTTCCATTTGAGCAAGTCCTGTGCCATTTAAAATTCGTTTCATTGACTGTCTGCTTTTTGACGATTCTCGCTTTTACTCTCGCATTGCCTCTTTTGCTATGTTGGCTGAATTTCTTTGATCCATTAATGTCCAGTAGCTTTATGCAATGTCCAGAAGTGAAAAGAATGTCTGTGTCACCTCTGAACATGTGAATTTTTGATTATGCACTAACTTAAGGGAGTTTGCTGGAAGCTGTGCAAGTGAAGCTTAAGGGTCAAGAGAGGAGTATGATATACTATGATCAAGAGGAGTGAAAGCTTTAAGCTTGGGGGATGCCCCCGTGGTTCATCCCCGTATATTTTAAGAAGACTCAATTCTATGCTTGGGGATGCCTAAGGCATCCCCTTCTTCATCGACAACATCATCAAATGGATACTATATTCTTATTCAATCACATCTTGTGTTCTTTACTTGGAGCGCTGGTTTGTTTTTGCTTGAATAAATGGATCCTAGCATTCACTTTGTGGAGAGAGACCTCCGTTGCATATGGACAAATATGTCCTTAGGCTTTACTCATAATGTTCACGGCGTTGTTCAATTGTTATATGGTTGGAATTGAAAATGCTACATGCTCAAAATGTCTTGGATAATGTGATATTTGGCAATTGTTGTGCTCATGATTAAGCTCTTGCATCATATACTTTGCACCCATTAATGAAGAAATACATAGAGCTTAAATAAAATTGGATTTGCATATTTGGTCTCTAAGGTCTAGATAATATCTAGTGTTGAGTTTTGAACAACAAGGACGATGCAGAGTCTTATAATGTTTCCCTTATAATATGTCTTTTATGTGAGTTTTACGCATCGGTTCATCCTTGAGTTTGCTTCAAATAACTTTGCTTAAACCTTGTATCAAGAGGGAATACTTCATGCATCCAAAACTTTGAGCCAACCACTATGCCATTTGTGTCCACTATACCTACTCTACTACATGGTTTCTCCGCCATTCCAAAGTAAATTGCTTGAGTGCTACCTTTAAAATTCCATCATTTACCTTTGCAATATATATCTCATGGGACAAAATAGCCTTAAAAACTATCGTAGTATTGAATATGTACTTATGCACTTTATCTTTTATTAAGTTGCTTGTTGTGCGATAACCATGCTTCTGGGAACGCCATCAACTATTCTTTGTTGAATATCATGTGAGTTGCTGTGCATGTCCGTCTTGTCTCAAGGATCTATCACCTTAATGATGATTGGAGCATGCAAATTGTTGGAGAAGAACATTGGGCCGCTAACTAAAGCCATGAATCATGGTTGAAGTTTCAGTTTTGGACATATATCCTCAATCTCATATGAGAATAATAATTGTTGCTACATGCTTATGCATTTAAGAGGAGTCCATTATCTCTTGTCCATGTTGTCCCTCAATGAACTCAAGTTGAGAATAATCAAAAGCGAGAAATCCAAAAATGCGAGCTTTCTCCCTTTGTACAGGCGCATGGAGGTACCCCTTGCGACACTTTGAAACAAGTGCATTGCGAAGATCCGGTAGTCCAAGCTAAGTAGGACAAGGTGGGGGTATTAGTATACTATGCATGAGGCTTTCAAAACTTGTAAGATATAATTTACATAACTCATATGCTTTATTACTACTGTTGACAAAATTGTTTCATGTTTTCAAAATAAAAGCTCTAGCACAAACACAAGAATCGATGCTTTCCTTTTGAAGGGACCATTCTTTACTTTTATTGTTGAGTCAGTTTACCCATTCCCTCCTATCTTAAAAAGCAAATACTTGTGTGAACTGTGCATTTATTCCTACATACTTGTATATTGCACTATCTGTTATATTACTTTATGTTGACAATATCCATGAGATACACATGTTATAAGTTGAAAGCAACCACTGAAACTTAATCTTCCTTTGTGTTGCTTCAACACCTTTACTTTGATTTATTGCTTTATGAGTTAACTCTATGCAAGACTTATTGATGCTTGTCTTGAAGTACTATTCATGAAAAGTCTTTGCTTTATGATTCACTTGTTTACCCATGTCATTACCATTGTTTTGACGCTCTGCATTCATTACATATGCTTGCAATGTATCATCAAGATTATGATGGCATGTCACTAAAATTATCTTTGTTATCGCTTACCTGCTCGGGACGGCTAACTAAGTTTGGGGATGCTCGATACGTCTCCAACGTATCGATAATTTCTTTATGTTCCATGTTACTTTATTGATGATACCACATGTTTTATGCACATTATATGTCGTATTTACGAATTTTCTGGAATCAACCTATTAACAAGATGCCAAGAGCCAGTTGCTGTTTTCATTTTTGGTTTCATGAATCCTAGTAAGGAAATATTCTCAATTGGACGAAATCACCGCCAAGGGTCTCATTTTTGCACGGTTTTCAAGACCTAAGGAGTTTAAGGGGCTACGAGGTGGCCAGTGATTGTGGCGGCGCTGCCTGTGCCCTCGCCGCGTCGTCTCTGCCCTCTGCCGCCTCTTCTTGACTCAAGTCTTTCGCCTACAAATAGCCTCCAAAACCCCTCGCACCGAGAGCCACGATACGGAAAACCTTCCAGAGACGTCACATTATTAACTCCGTCCCTGGATTCAGATCACCTCCTCGCACCTCGCCGTGAGAGGGGATTCATCTCCCTGAGGACTCCTTCATCGCCATGATCGCTCCAGTGATGAGTGAGTAGTTCACCCTCGGACTATGGGTCTGCGCAGCTAGATGGTCGTTTTCCTAATTAAAGCCATTGTTGGATCTTGTGACAAGCCTACCATGATCAAGATCATCTATCCGCAATACCATATGTTGTGTTTGTCGATCCGTGGATAGAATACTATGTTATGGTGATTATAAATCTATTGTTTATGTGTTGTTTATGATCTTGCATGCTCTCCGTTATTGGTAGAGGCTCTGGCCAAGTTTTTACTCTTAACTCCAAGAGGAGTATTTATGCTCGATATGGGTTCATGCCTTCATTGACACCGGGGACAGTGACAAAGTTCTAAGGTTGTGATGTGTCGTTGCCACTTCATTAAAACATTGATTCTATGTCTAAGGATGTAGTTGCCGATTACATTACTTACCATACTTAATGCAATTGTGTCCATTGCTTTGCAACTTAATACCGAATGGGGTTCGATAACCTCAAGGTGGACTTTTTAGGCATAGAGTTGGCCAATGGATGGCGGTCTATGTACTTTGTCGTAATGCCCGATTAAATCTCACTATATTTATCATATCATGTATATGCATTGTTATGTCTTTCTCTATTTGTAACTGCCCGACCGTAATTTGTTCACCCAACATGCTTTTATCTTATGTGGGAGAGACACCTCTAGTGAACTGTGGACCCCGGTCCTATTCTTTACATCGCATACAATCTACTGCAATACTTGCTTTACCGTTTTCTTGCAAACAATCATCTTCCACACAATACGGTTAATCCTTTGTTATAGCAAGCCGGTGAGATTGACAACCTCACCTGTTACGGGGCAAAGTACTTGCATTGTGTTGTGCAGGTTCCTAACGTTGGCGCCGGAATCCCTATTTTGCGCGCATCACATTTCGCCACCATCAACCTTCAACGTGTTTCTTGGTTCCTCCTACTAGTTCGATTAAACCTTGGTTTCTTTCTCGAGGGAAAACTTGCCACTGTACGTACATACCTTCCCTCTTGGGGTTCCCAAATCTGACGGTACATTTACGCGCATAAGAGCCCAGCAAGGGAAGCATACCTCTCCCAGGACCATGGGAACAGCCGATGGCGATGCGATCGGTCAAGGCTACCGGGTTTGGCTGGTGGCGACTTCTGGTCGATGTCACCAATAGAGGTTGCTACGTTCAGCTGCGGAGGGCATCAGAACTTCATCGACATTCCCACTCGCAAAGAAGATGGTGAGCCAATCGGGGCAGTAAATCACAAGAATTGAGCCAGGAAGTTGGAAAGCCATTACCTGTGAAGTCTTGGTTCGAGAAAGGGGTTTACCGATCCTTCCGAGCCCTCTGGTGCATCGACTCCCAGCGCAAGCCTCGCCCCGTTTTTACGGAAGTGGAGGCGCAGTTTAAGGCCGACCTTTTCTTGGAAGCCATGGTGGCACATATGGCTGGTTTTAGCGTGGTGGTGTCTTCAGAGGTGCCCAAGCTCAAGCCTTGTCGGCTGGACTCCCTTGCCGATATTATCTTCTAGAGGTCTACAAGAGCAGGCTTAGAACCAATAGCCTAGAAGGATGTTGCCTTTCAAAGTGTTCCCTGCAGCCATCTTTCGTCGTTCTCGCCCGTCGAGGCTCGGGGGGCAACCGACCCCAAGGATGCCTTGTTTTTGGGAGCCGATTTTGGTTGGAATCGGCTACTCTGCACCACAATCTTTTTAAACATTGGTGAGTTGTTGCAGGAACCACCGGAGCTGGTGGGAGGAATTCGGAGAGAGGGATCCATCATCATTGATAGGCTCGGTCATCTTGCTCACAAAGAACAGAGCAGGGTGACTGTAAACTATCACAAGGGAATTTGTGAGCAAGTGGTGCCTGTTCTGCAGAAGTATCAGCTTCAGCATCAAGCTGTCTCAGCCACGGTCCTAGAGCTCTCCTGAAAGCATTAATGCAGGAGTTTTGCCGTTAAATCGAACATCACGCTCATGTGTTTTGGAGCGCGCTGCGGATTGGACCTGTTTGATTGGAAATTTGGGGTCTGAATTGAAGCAAGGGTTGCAGGTTACCGTTTGAGGAGATAACTGAATTGACCTATCTTGCAATTTATTGTGAAGGACTGATGCGTTGCCATCGGCTCATTGAGCATCGACCAAATTGACAATCGGCAAAATCAGTTGAGGGGAAATCGGCTAAATTAGCATAAAGGAAATCGGCAAAATCAAAGGAAGTTCTTCATGGAAAAGGGAGTTCTTCATTAATAATGGGATTTCTTACATAGAAGAGTTGATTGCCCTCAAAAGGAAGAACTAGGGGATACATTGCCCCATCTACTACTACGGATCCTATGCTAAAGATCCTATCTACGGGCCGTCGCTACCCTCGTCATCGCTGTCGTCCCCCGGGCACGGGCCTCCCCCCGCCCCCGCCTCCCCCGGCCGCCGCGCCGCCGCAGGCCGGCCAGCCGCTCACGCCCGAGGAGCTCGAGGCGCAGCTCGTCGAGAAGGCCCGCAAGTGGCACCAGCTCAACTCCAAGCGCTACGGCGACAAGCAGGTGTCGCTCCTCCTCCTTCTCTCCTTCACCTCCCAGAGGAGTGTGGAAGTCGTCCCGTGAGAAGCGATCGCCATCGCCTCCCTCTCCTCCGATTCCCCCGTCGGCGAGGAAACGGAGGTCACTCTCCCCGCCGGCCTGCGACTTGTCGTCCCCGACCGCACGGAGAAGTCGTGGCTGGACTCGTCCCCGTCTTCTATGGCGCGGCGAACGTAGGGCCCCGTGGGCCTCCATCGGGTCCCACCCCGGCCGGCTCCCGGAGGGGGAGGATTGGACGGAAAGACCCGACGAAGAAGAAGAGGAAGAAGAGGGAAGACATGGTAAGTAGGAGGGCTTTTTGAAGTTAATGGCGGGGACGTACGAAGGAATCGCGAGGAAGTGGCTAAATAAAAGGGGATATAGCAGAGATTTAATGCTCAAGCAGTTTTTGAGGATGTGCCACAACTCAACCGGGCAAAGCTGAGAAGGCAAGGCATCATGATGAAGAATACTGCGACGGTTCTCCTCTGTCCATGACATGACCCTTCGAAGAAAAGGAGTGGCTTTGAAATTATCATTGCCAAAACCAGGCGGGCATCACCGGATTTGGCCAAATCAGGAGATGGGCCGTAAGTGAAGATGGGCTTGAAGGATATACACATGGAGTATTTGAAGCGGCCTTGCGTGAAGAGTTTGGGCTAGATTGCCCTGTTTCTGTATATAGTAGATCGCATCTAGTTTAGAATTAAAAGATAGAGTTTAACCCGTACGCGGTGCCCCTAATTAGAAAGTCCCTTGGACTATAAATATGTATCTAGGGTTATCGGAAAAGCGAGGACAATCACGTTCACAACAAACACAAATCAAACGCCGCCACCCCTCTTTCGAGGGTTTCTTCCCGGGTATCATGCTGCCTAGATCGTATCTTGCGATCTAGGCAGGACGCGTTTATTCGTTACCTTGTGTTGCTCGTGTGGCCGAAGCATTGTTGATGAAGTAGCAACACTATTTATCAGTGATGTTTTGGGGCTGGCATGGATGTTTTTCTTATACATGCTTGCTTAGTCACGCCGCCCACGAGGCTGCCCTTACACCTACCCAGGTGTAAGGGCAACGCCTGCTTGTTCGTTATTTAATAGATCCAATCTGTTATAGTTGCTCCTTGATTCTTCGGATTGGTTTAATATCCGTATGGTTAGGCTTTGCAAACGGGTTGAACGATGCACATAAGGTATGGTTTGTTAATCCTAAGAGGGATGTTCCAGGAATTGATTTAGTGTTGGTTTTTAGGCCTCTTCTAGGTTAGTTTTCTCCATTATCTTTCGTGGTTCCGTTAGGCTCAATCACGCCAGATGTTCCGATCATGCTGAAAACCCTAAATCGTCGTAGATTGGTATAGCTTTATATTGATCAAAGGAGCCTCATGTCATCGTTAACCCGACGTAGGCCATGGGGGCGATCGGCTCCTTTGAGCCGATCCACAGTGGCAACCTCGAGAGCCGATAGGGCCTGATTTAATGCTTACGTGTCTCGCTTATGCAAGAAACTAATCGAAGCAATCTAACACCTTCCCGATCGGGTATAGGGTCATGGCACGCCCCTTGCAACCGCTAGGACGTGTGCCTAACATTTGCGGATCACGTCGAGTGCACTGTGGCCCTCGTAGCCTTGAAGCCTCCCGCTCTTCGTGTTGTTAACCACCGCTCGCCGTGGCTTCCGGCAGCAACATCCTCGCTCCTGTCGAGAAGTGGCACCACCCTTGGATTTGTCTATTGAGTTGATTGAGGATAGAGTTGTCACTTTGAAACAATCTTCTGATCAAACAATGGAGATGCTTCCTAGTTTTATTAATGAACTTGAAATTGGTAAATACCATGTTGATATTAATATACCATGTGTTGAGTTCACTGATGATTTGGCCACACCGCCTATATTAGAGGATCATACTACTGATTTGCAAGTACCATGTGATAGTACCACTGAGATTGATGTTGTTGTGAGCGCAATTAGTCCTGTATTCAATTCTTCTTTGACGATGTGGGCTTCCACCAAAATTATTAATGCTTCGCCGGATCCGACAGGACGTGCTTCCGCTTCTCGCTCCTTGTCATATTCTGCTTCAAGGACTTCGTCAGCAGTAAGCACCACCTTGTCGTAAAATTTCGTTGTGGCGAATGCGGCGTGCAATCCAGGTATCGTAACCACTGCATGCATCCAATAATGTGTCTACATTTGCATCCGGAGGAACTCCATTATTGGTGAGATCGATGTCCAGCTCCGGAGCACGCGCCAAGCACATAGCCAAAGAATTCTGGGTGGTGCCCCTGGCAGATGAGGCATGAAGATCCACAACAATTTCTGGAAGAGCATCCATCCTCTTGATAAGATCCCGGACATCGCAGGTCCTGCTCTCCTTATTTGCCAAGTTGTGGCAGATTTTCCGGCACGCGGAGATCAGATCTTTGCAATCGTCTCGGGCGATCCGGATCAGATCATCGCGTGGGAACTGGTTGCGGCGTTCCTCATCATACCCAAGAGATTCTGCGCAAAGAATGGTCGGAGCTAAGCATCAGTTTGAGTTCAGGGGATTAGTTTGACTTAGGAGTTCCGGATACTTACCCATGACATCAGTGTTGAGTAGGTCCCAGCCTTTCTCCGCCGTTGTCATGTAATTCCGGAGCCCATGAACGTTATTTTGGAGCTTTCTCAGTGTGTCTCTGTCAACTTTCATTTTGGTCACAAAATCAGCCTCTTTCCTGAGAAACTCAGAGTTCTTCTCCGCAGCTCTTTTTCTGCAAACTCCCGCTTCGTCTCCGCATCCGTGAGCTTTGTCTCTAAATCTTTATACACGGAGCGCAGGTTCTCGACCTCGGAGGAAGCAGTGGCAAGGGAGGAGGATGCACCTGTCAAAGTTACATTACAGTCAATTCAAAGTTGGAAATTTGGACTAATGGTAAGCTTGGTCGGAGACATACCATGGGCTTCCGTCAGCTGCTTTTCTAGATCCACAATTTTTCTTGGGTAAGCCCGGATCTCATCCACTGCTCAAGGTGGACGGCTCATAGGATGTTCTTAGGCAGCTCATAGCAAAAATACCGTTTTTCCTAAGGTCAGCCATTTCGAGCATGTATAAGTTTCGGATGCATATAGTTTTACGTGTAGACTTCCTTTCGAAGCATCAAGCCGGAAAGATTCGCCATGACGCTTGGGGCGCTCACGACACTTAAAAATTCAGTTTGTTATACTTCCCAAAGTATCAAGGTGCTAACTCTAGCTAGTTTTCGCCTAGATACTTGGGGGCTGGAATATTGGTTTACCTTGCGCTTGACGAGCAGCTGGTCGAAGAAATCACTGATCTCCTTTTTGTGAAGTTGAATCTCGGAAGAATCAACATCAGCTTTACCCCATGCGTTGGTCAGCATGGAGTTCAGCAGGTCTTGCTCAAGCTCCCATTTTTCCAACTCCGTCAACCGTGGAAGAACTTATGTGAATAAGTTTTCGGAGTGGAATAAAGGTTCGACGGATCACCGAAATTGGTCGGAAAACCGACGGCATCCTTAGCCGAGGCTTTAGCCTTGTCGTGAGAGGTCACTTCCTCCTCCTCCGGGTTCTTGTCTTGAGGCTCCTCCGGAGCAGCCCGCTTCGTGGCGAAGCAGCTTCCGCCCCCTTCCCGCTGCTCACGGGAATAATTTCCGGTTGAGCTTCGGCAGCTGGGTCGGGGGAGGGCTGGGCCTCAGGCGGAGTCGAGTGGGGAGCAGGGTTGGAGGTGCTTGGTGGTGTTGGGGTGATCGGAGGCACGACCGGAGACGTCCTCAAATACTTTGTGATAGGCTTCTGGGTGTTAGCCCGTGAAGCCGGGACCTTCTGGCTCCTGTAACAAGCAAAGGAAAGATTTAAATAACAAAGTTACGCATTTAGTGAGATGTGTTTCCGAATACTTACGTGGCGCCGGGGATCAGCGGGCGCGATCCTTTTCCTGTGGACATCAGCTTGAGGCGTTCACACTCCGCCTTCTTGGAGTCGAGGCGCGGGGGTGGCTTGGTCTTGGCCTTTTTGGCGGAGGCCTCGCCGCTGGCTCCGGCTTGGGAGCCGGAAACCTTGGCGCGGGGACGTATGGCGGCACGGGGAGCAGCTTTCTTCGGAGCTTGCTCCTCCTCCTCCTCCTCGTCCTCCGGATCCTCCTCCGCCCCTTCGACGCTAGCAGGTACCCGGATCACATTCCTAAAATTGTCCTCCGCCAAAGTATTGAGCTGAAGAGGAAAATATGGAAAAGTTAGAACATTTCAAGAGTGAGAAGCTAAAATGGCTAAAGTACAAATACGTACCGGAGGACACTTGTTGTTGATGGCGATATCTTTGCAAATCTCCGGGACCTCCTGGCCCCGGGTAATCTTCACAAGCGTCCGGATCCTCTTGTTCAGAGAATCCGTCGGCAGGTTGTCGTGGGTCACTCGGAGCTGGTCTTCAACCCCGGAGTATTCACATATTAGCCTCTTATTGTACTTGAGCGGCTGGATCCGATGAGTGAACCAGCTAAGCGTTAGATCCATTCCGGTTAAACCGTTGTGGACTAACCAAGATATCCTCCGCGCATCCCTTTCCAATTCCGGGAATTGGGTGAGGGCGGGGGAAAAGCTCCAGGTGGCTAACTCCTCCGGGGGCTTGTTGATGAACTTGGGGAGCCCCTCGTGGACGTCCGGAACCGTGATGTTCTTTACGTAGAACTATCCGGCATTCCAGTACCGGACGGACTCGTGCGACGAGTGGGGCGGATACATCCTATGTGGGCGGAGCATGAATGTCATGCTTCCGCAGTTCACCATCATCTTGTCTTTGGTCTCCTTCTTGACGCGGAAGAAAAACTGCCAAAGACGAATGTCGGGGAGATGCCCTTCGCAGAGCGTCACAAAGTTGGAGAGAAGAAGATAGGAGTTGGGGCATATGTTGTGAGGCTGGAGGCCGTATGTGTTGAGGACGGAGAGAAAGAACTCGGAACAGAGAAGCAATAGGACACGCTCCACCCAAGCCTTGGTGAAGACGCGTTCGTCGGATTCCGGCTTGGGGTGATGGAGTCCTTCATAAAACTCCAATCCGGAGCAATCAGGCCCTCCGTCTCGAAAGCTCTGAGCTCCGAGTCTGTGACTTCACACGTCCACCATTGAACCTTTTCGCCTTCACGGTTCCGGGCCTTGGAACCCTTCTTTTGTTCTACTTCTAGTACCTTGGCAGCCATCCGCGCTTGTCCTTCTAGCTCTTCCCGGATTTCTTCAATTGTTGGGATCCGACCTAAGATGTTGCTGGAAGAGGCAGAGAACGGTTGAGCTAGCCTGGTATCGGAAATGTGGGGCGGCAGGAAAGCTAAAGGTTCGGGGAAACTTGGTTCCGGTGAGCTTGGTTCCGGGCTATTCGGAGAACTACCGGTGCACTTAGGTGAATTAGTGGACATATTTCCGACTGCATGCATATGGTGAAACGTTTGAGTAGCCGGAACTAAACTAGCTAGCTAGGTCGTCTTCTACGGGTCCGGTGGACTTACCGGCAATGGCGTGGCGGTTCCCCGTGGCGCCGACGAGGTAGAGGTCCCCGGACTTG